>JASDQU011402501.1:29689-42378 GCA_032191745.1 Picea mariana | reverse complement strand
TCTTAATAATTCATGTGCATTATTTTCGAGGAGCTAACTTGGCGTCCTTGGTGGGGGTTCATGGATTGTTGAGCCTATCAAATTAAGAACACATGTGCATTCCTACGTGGGCATGTTTATGCTCACTCTATTGCCACTTTTTTGTCCATCATTAGTAGACACCCCTAAGAAAGTATTGTTTTCACATCAACATCATACTTATATAACTATGATGATTCATTGAGAGTGATCAAATATAAATTGAGATAAAACCTCTAGGCACTTAACATATCATATCAGCGGTAAGATGGATGTATCTTGATCTTTCTTTATAGATATATTTTTTCTTTGGAAATAAATTATTGTGAAACTTTTAAGCACCTCCCTTTATTTCGAGGATGATATCCATTGTAAAGCAAGTGGTGTATACTTAGTACACCAAACCTCATGGAAATCTAAATGTGGTCTTGTATATTGTTTTGAAAACAATAGCATCAATTTATATTAACTAATATTTGGTATCCTTTCTTCTTTTTAGATTACAAATTGCTTTTAGAATGCACCTAGTTTCTCTCCTAGTTGTACCATGGATTTGAATATCTACCTTCAATCTCATATATATAGTGACACAAGGGTAGAGAAATCATAAGTCAAGGGTCAATTCCCTCAAAATTACCAATAAAATCCACATAGATCAAATACTTCATAGATGAGGCACACTAATTTATAGCTTGAGTGGGTCTAATGGTTAATAACATGTATTTCCTCCTAAAATGTTACAAGTTCAAATCCATAGACGGGTAAGGTATATGTATACCTCCTTAAACTTTACCAATTTGATGTCACTTGACCATAACCTTAAAATTAAATTATTGTTATTATATAATCCCATTAAACCTAATAAATTTTCCATTAATGATAAAAATAAAACAAAAACTTTGAAAACCATATTATTTTTTATCTTCTCGAAGCTATCTTAGACATAATAGTGTTTTTTACCTTCTCAAATTGATGGTAAAAAATTAGATATTTACTCCAGAAGTTTATCTACCATTATAACTAAATCTGAAAACCTGCATATTCAGATAATAGTATTTTTTACCTTCCCATGAAGGTTAGACTTTTTTCACCTTTTCATCGTAAACATGTATTTTTTACCTTCTCAAATTGATGCTAAAARAGTTAGAATTWTTTTACCTTTAGCTTTAATGGAATATAAGAYTTCTGACCAGATGGAACATCCKCTGCTTTTTCTTTGAATATACCCGCATCTATCTCAGCGGAAAGACACTGCACTTTAAAGTCATTGATCACTGTATTTACAGGAATATACCTATTTCCTCTTCCGAAAGCCTCAGTACGGAAAGGGCGTTTCAGGACAGGTTATTTTATTGCTCCCAATTTCGCTTTCACTGCTTTATCATTGCTATATTATCGTTCGTTCCAGTTCTGCAATCCGAGACTCAGATATTTGCAGATGTGTGTGAAGACTAACCGAGATATTCTTCTGAACGGACACAGTAATTCGATTGCTGATTGGTTTAGGTCTGTAATAAGCACATTATATCCGTAATATCGCACAATGCACAGAAATGTCGAGAAAAATACATGAAATCGCGAAGAATCGGTTAAAAGGGAAGATTCATAGCATTGTGCCATATGCCTGCTTGATCTCAATCCCGGAAAGTATTGCTTGCGTCATTTGTGAAGGTATATTATCTATTATTATCATGGATATCCGGCAATCTAAACTACATAAATACCGGCAATCTCTCTTGATCAGTATCAACGAGGAGTAGAAGCAGGTAGCAAATTATTGTGATTTGTTTGTGTGGTGACCATTTGCGGTGCAACTCTCCTTGGGCCGGCAGCAATAAGGGCTTATAGTAAGAATTCCACTCTACCCATGACTTCATCGAGAATGATTATTGGTCATGGCTAGTCTATTCCACGTCCGCCAAAGGAGAGTTGCGCTGCGATTGCTCCTCACAGTGTAGTGTCAATGGCGCCTGTACTCCTGGACTACAAAGGGCGAAGGTATTTCTTACAGTATTTCTAGTTTTTCTTTACAGAGCGGACTGTTATTGTGCATTCCTTTTACAAAATATCTTTAATTTGTTTTGGAGTAGACCTAATTTATACAAAATATCTTTAATTTGTTTTGGAGTAGACCTAATTTATACAAAATATCTTTAATTTGTTTTGGAGTAGACCTAATTTATAGAAACAACATTGATTTCGTCGTAATTTTAACAAATGTGACGCAGGCATTGCATTGACGAAGTAACCAGGTTTCTATTAAGCACACTGCACGCAATTTAAAAGGCAGAAAATTTACAACGAGATTTTCAGTATGATTATTATTAAATTCTGTCAGGTAAGTGTTTTTGTATATAGAACGACTGATTTTGTGATCTTTCTGTGAAAATGGTTTGAGTATTATAAAAAAATTGAATATTATTAAGGGGTTGTTTAATTATTTTAAGTTTTGATCCTTCTAGGTTTTGGTTCTTTTAGCCACTTAAATTTGTAAGAACGGTTATTTAAATTGTTTTTTAAATATAGAAATGGATTGAGAAAAACCATAAAAATCCCAAAATATAAAACAATTAGATTACAACAAAATATAAAACAATTAGATTACAATATAAGTATATATGGAGAGAGTTTTTATGGATATATTATAGTTTTTTATATTATGTATGCATGTAAAATCTTTTATATATATAGAATTGCATATTTAATAGTTAATGGTGTTTTGCATTGGATTATATCAGTCAATTTATTCAACTTGGATATTTATAACTTTGTAATATCTTTATATTTTTGAAAGGTTTTTTTTTTATTGTTTTTTTCTTTATTGTGTTAATATTATAGTAAGTTTTTGAGTAGGGTTTTTGGTTTTGGGGAAGTGAAGAAATTTTTATAGTTTTTTAGTTTTTATAAATTTAATTCAAACTCTATGTTAGTTAGTTTGGGTTTATTTATTAAATTTGTCTTAAATTTTTCACACATAAAAAAAAATCAAAAAGTTGGACACTTTAAAAGCATAAGAGGAAAACAAAAAAAAAAAACAACAAAATCAAAGAAGGTTAATACCATTTGTCTAGAAATACCAACTGAGGATTCCTATCCTATATCAGCAGATAAAGAAAAAGATATGGATGTTAGAGATGGTAGTTGTACTTGTCCTTGTGGATCTTTTTTAAGGAGTGGCATTAGGCTAAAAACAAAAGGAAAAAGACTTAATTAATAAGTATTTTTTAAAAGGTAAGAAATAATATATGCATTAAATATGTCATAATGTTTTTTAAAAATGATGTGATTTTTCTTCCTAAATGTAAAATAGTGAGTGATGGAGTGTATTGTTAAGATATTCACTTATGTAAAATCATTGATTTGAAACCCTTTATTTACCTTGTATATTGTCCAAATCCAAAAATAAATTGTGATTTCATTTTAAATTTGAATTAATTAAAATTATATTATATTATTATTATTATAATATTTTTTAGTGTACCTAAAATATAACAACATTTATACCATAATAATTTATACTTATTATTTAATTATGATTTATTTTATTTTTTTCTTTAAAAAAAAAACTATGTAAAGATTGAATATACATGTTACTATAGAAATTGTTCATGGCTTTGCTAAGCTTTGCAAAGGTTTTCCTATCTATTTTCATCTACACATAATCATATTAAAAATTACTTGTGTGTGGTGAGTTTTTTTTATTTAGAATTTCAAATTTAAACTAAAATTCCATTATTTGGTTTTTTATGCAATCTATGAATTCATAAAATTCAAAAAGTTTTGAAAGAATTAGAACTTTTTAGATAACTTGTCTTTTTTTGAATTGACCTCTATGTATGTATGCAAAAGATAGTCATTCAAAGAATGACATGAGTGGGTTTTATGGTTAAAAACATGTGTTTCCTCTTAAAAAATCATAAATTGAAATCCAACATCTCTTCAACACTTTTTCCCAAATTTATAATTTATTGAAAAAAACTAACCACGTAATAAGTTAACATTTAATTATACATTAACTATGATAACATTAATTAATCAATAACATATTTATATTTAATATCGAATTATTATTTAATTACATATTAGTTATGATGACATTAATTAATCAATAGCATGTTTAATAGCTCTGAGTAATAAGCATAAATTTTATTTTTAGTGTGTTAAATAGGTGTAATTAAGCTTGTCACGTAAAACCTCATTTAAATGTTCCTTTTGTAAGAGAAGAAATATGGACTCGCGAGTAATAACATGTTTGAATTTGTAAGTGTTTAGTGTTGAGGCTTGTCCCGTGAAACAAACCTTAGTTTAATGGTCCTTTTGTAAATGAAGATATGTGGATTTATATGATTAATTTTTTAAGTTTTGGGTAACATTAATTTAATATTTCGTTAATGGAAATATGATGTATTTTAATATGATCATTATTTTGATGTATAGTTTGAGTGGGTTTAATGGTTAAGAACATGTGTATCTTTGTTCAAATCTAAGGGGGAGAGTATGTATACTTGTACTCTATGATCAGAAGAAGGTGTAAGTAGTCACTGACACATGTGGATCTCTACTTGTTCTGGTGGTGAGTAGTTGTAGGTCCAAGTGAGGGAACCATTTGTTGCTCACTAGGTGTTGGGTGAAGTTGGGTCTACGCAAGCCAACATATTCCAATGTAATCCTAACCCTCTACCACTCTGAAGGAACTCATTATTTGGGTTTATAGACACAATGGAAGTGCTCAATAGATCTGAGGAGGAATCATTTGCTTCTCTCCTAGTAAATGCCAAATCTATAGGAGGAAAACACCGAACATTGGGTAAAATTGTCAAAAGGGAAGAAAAAATCCGTAAGTTGGATATTACAACTCCAGAGCCTAGAAAGAAAGTCATTATGTTGCATGAATGAGCCTTAATGGGAAAGTTTACAAGCCTATGGCCCAATCCACAAATTGTTCAGGCTTGGGGCTCAAATCATTGGGGTTCTTCATGGGAAATGGTTTCTTGTGGTATTGGATTTTTCTTGTTTATTTTTTAAAGTGCAAAAGATAAAGATCAAATTTTTAGATCATGTCCATACTTCATGAGTTCCAGGGGTCTATTTCTTAACCACTTGACCATTGATTTTGACCTGAATATGGAGATCAAGAATGTGCTTATATGGGTTAGGTTTCCACATCTCCCTATGATTTTATGGGATACGACCACTCTCAAAGATATTGAAGACAAGTTGAGTCGTTCCATTGACTAGGTTGAGATCAAATGGGGTTTATATACTTGTTCCAAAATATGCATGGAAGTGGAATTAGAAAAGGGGTTATTTTCAAGCCCTAGACTATGAATAGATACCTTTTTATAAGTGTAATATTTTCCATGAGTATGTCACTTTGCAAAGAACTACCCAAGAAAATGTGAATCACATACTCTCATGAAACAAGCTCTTCCTCCCTAAAGAAGAAATGGACAAGAAGCCTTCCAACCTGTGTCTAGAAGGTACAATAAACAATAGTCCAAAGAACCCTAGTTTGTGATTCTAGGTTCATCTAATCCAAATAGAAATTGATATGGAATTATTGAAGAGCAAGAGGAAAAAGAACAAGAAAAGAAATATCAAAGGATGACCCTAAACTAAAAGAAAAAAGATGAAAAGGAAATAGAGGATTATGCTCCCCCGCCAATGGATGAGCCTTTATTTGGGGTTCATGCCCCCACCCATGAAAATAATTTAGGAGATGATGAGGAATATTCAGAAGAAAAAATAGAGGAAGAAGAAATGAAGTCCTTGGATAGTCTCGGCTCCCCCTCTTTTGTGGAGATTCTAAAAACAATAGGTGTCCCTCTCCTCCATTAACAAGAGGAAGAAAATCAAATCAAGATAGGATTGTTCTCGAGGCTAAAAATAATATTTGCATGGGTTATCACGAAACCATTGACTCCCCCCTGAAATAATTAAGCTATGTTTTTGTATATTTCTCTATAACCAAATTGTGAGAATCTATTCATATATTAAAAATGTTTTTGTCAAAATGGCAACATGTAGGAGAAGCTAGAATGTGGTCTTCGTAGTTTTCTTTGAATCCAATGCAGCATTAGAGATCTGCCCAATTTTGATTTTTAAAGCTCTAAATTGTGTGTGTGAGAGAGAGAGAGAGAGAGAGAGAGAGAGAGAGAGAGAGAGATATTTGTTGTTTGTTACAACAACAACCCCTTTTCTTGAATTAATATGTATTATGTTTCACTTTTTAAAAACACTATTTGAAAAGATAACTAAATAGTGAAAATGGTTTGTCTAAGTTTGTGAAAGTTAAGAGATGTTAATGCTCCCACCATGGCTTAAGTTTTACCTAGTACACACTCTACTACCATGGTTCAAGTCTCACTTAGGATACACTCATGCTTGTTCTTGTACAGTTCAGGGATGATTTTAGGGGCTAAATTTCGCTTATGGGCTAATTTTCCATGGTTTTTCCAAATATGAGATTTGCTATTTTAAAAATGATTCACCCAAATTCTATAGGATAAAAATATTTTACCTTAAAAATTGACAAAGTTTTATAAAAACTATATAAAATGCTTAGAAATTTGAATTTTTTAAAAAAATATAGCCAAACATTTATAGTTGACATATGAGGATTAGTAATATTCGCCAAAATTTCTATATTTTAAAATATATTTTCATCCTTAAAATCATCCATGCTTGTACTTGTGCTTATAAACATAGTGTTTACACACATATAAATACGAAAATGAATTTAAGAAGGTAATATTTTCAACTCATATGCATGACTTTTAAATAATATAAGAACCTACAATGTATTTAACTTTAACGAGTCTAGGAAGAGAAATACAACTTAATCATCATGTTATTGAATATAATTTTTGAAATGTTTTGTAAATTTATTTTGTAGAAGTTTAATTAATCCTCATGTTATTGAATATACTTAAATTAAATTTTATTGAAATGGTCTTGGATGAAGAAGTTCAATTCATCAAAAGGGGTCATACTAGGAAGACACGTGTTGATACAAGTTTTTAAAAGTTTTTTAAAGGATGAAGAAGTTGAATTAATCAAAGGTAGTCATATTAGGAAGAGACATGTTAATTCAATTAAGGGTGTGTTTTTTTAAAAGTATTTTGAGGATTATAAGAAGGGAAACCTGGGCTAATCTTACTAGTCTTTAATATGCAAAATGTAAAATCTTTCGCAATAGTTTTGTACAAATATTAAAATGTTTAAGGATTTTATATAGTTTCTATAATTTTTTGGAGAATTTTAAGGTAAAATAATTTTATTGTATGGAATTGGGTGAATCATTTTTAGAAAAAAATGGAAATTGGCTAATATTTTTTTAAAAAAAACCATAAAAAATTATTCTATCGACAAAATTTACCCCCTAAAATTATCTATGAGGAAAACATATATCTCATGATTGAAAGAATAATTAAATACATTTATTAAGATATCTAATAAAATGTACAATGGAAATATTTATTAAGATATCTAATAAAATGTACAATGGAAATATATTTAGAAAGAATAATTTGGTTCTTCCTATAGAAATAGGAAGAATGATAATACAATTAAAAATTATGAAAATCTCAAGTACCTTTTCTATGTAGCTAGCTATTATGGTGATGAGAATGATATCAAGAAGTATAACTTGAAAAAGAATAAAGAAAGTTGTTAAGGGAAATATCACTAAGAAGATTTTTTTGGTTGGTAATGAGATAAACGTCAGTGATATAGGTGAGCAGTATAGCCCAAGAGGTTACCACAATGCTAGAGGATAATTTTGTTGTTCGTCAAAAGTTATTTTCCTTGTTTGAAAGAAGGAACATAGAATGTAAGTTCATTTTGGGTTAGGATTTTGAAGTTGTTTGTTCTTTAAAGGTATATTTTTAAATTTGCAAGCCTATAAAATATAAAAGTGACAAATTATCATAAATTTATTTACCAAACAAAGAATGTATTTTGGGCTTGAGGTGGTTAGCTAGTATTTTGACTTAGGCATTTCAAAGCATATGATAAGCATATGATAGATAAAAATGCATGCTATAATTCATTTGTGGAGGTTATGTCCAAAGAAAAAATGTTTACCTTATGTTCCAGAAAGAAATGTTTACCCACATGGTTGAAGGGCATGGGATGTACAACTACCATTAAAAATTACTAAGAATTTTGTTTTCAATATTGTTCTATACAATCTTAGTTTGAATAAAAAATATTCAAGTCAAAAAAATTTCACATGTGAAATTCCTTTTTATAGTGGGAAAGTACAGAGTAAAGGACAAGAGAAGGGGGAAGACTATTGCTTTAAAAGTGGAGTTGTATGGGTTGTAAAAATTTCAAGATAGTGTGGTGATTGATTCACAAATATAGTAGGGAAAATATCAAGAGTTAATGGTGATCATAGCGGCCTTTGAAGGTCATCTCAAAAATTGTCTTGATACTACCAATTTTGACTTCGTAAAATTTTATTGCAATTTTTGGGGTCTTCCCATGTCTTTTTTCAAAATTATGTCACCAAATGAGGATCCTAAATACTCATAATCAAATTATATTTCTAGTGAGTTGAATAAGACTAAAAATGGAGAAAAAAAGTGATAATTTATGGCTCCATTTAGGCTTCTTTTTTCATACAGCTCAGTGTCATCTAACATAGCATGCACACTCAACCTAACTTTGTGTTAGGGTTTTTTTTCATCTTAGGGTTTTTATCTCTCTAAGGATTTTGGAATTGTTATAAAATGTAGTTTTTACCTCTTATTATGGGGTTTTAGCTAATGATTGTAACAAACACATATCTTTTTAGAGACAACTACCACCATTCTAGAATTTGTACAGGTATAGTGTTTTTCATTATTGTTTCATTAATAGAAATTGGATTTAATTGTAATAATTATGTTTCTTTTGTGCTAATGATATATTTCATTTCATTCTTAACATAATCCATATCAATGGCATCAAAGAAATATTCTCTATGTTATTTTTGTGTGCATTTCCCCCATGAGATCGAGTTCTATGGAATTGGGCCTTGTGCTAAATGAACCCGGTGAAGACCTTCCTCATTGACCTAAGCATATCCATATGGAAGATGAAAATAAATATGACAGCGCAAGGGATCATATCAAATTTTTTCTTCAAGAAACCCTTGAGAAACAAATCAAAACAAGATGGTGGATCATTTCACCTAGATCCTGTAGTGACTCCTAAAAATGATAGAGGCACCTTAGTCAAGCACTTGTTTTTAAGAAATAGCACCCTTAAAGGTACAAATTAACTTTAATACCCCTTTATTTGAAGGCAATTCAAATTTAAAAACTTTAAAGAGTTGGCTAAATTAACTAGAGGGTTATTTCTCTATTTAAAACTTTCCAACAATTGGAATATTATCGTTGTCCTCATGAAGCCCCTTCCCCATTTATAACACACCTGACCCCCTAAACCTTCTTAGGATGGTGGGTTGCTCATTTTTATTCCTTTCCTCGAGATAAATATTTGGATTTACTCTTCCTAGTTTGGGTTCGCCATGATATGTGTGAGAACTTCTTGTTGATTTTAACCTTGTACAATATCTACTGCAAATAGATATTTAGTAAAAGAATAGAAAAGATACAATGATATATACAAACATTACACAGAGATTTTTCCCCTGGAAACCCAATCCAGGAAAACCAGTATATTCTATATCCATTCATGTATGTTACATTGTTTATAATAAAATGTACATATAGGAGCCAGCGGCATCCAAAACCCTAACCCAATGACTTGGATTAGTCCACAACCCTAATTCCTTAACCGAAAATAGAAAACCATTGACAAAAACCATGGGCTGAAAAATCACCTAAATATGTAACATGTTTCCCGAGGCAGAAAAAAAAAATCGAGGGCTTTTCCCCTGCACCCCTCAAACCCCCCTGCACACACGGTGCATACGCTCAAACACTACTACTTATGCAAAGAATATAACACATACCCAACACTTCTCTCATCACAGTATTTGTTATATTAAATTCCACTAGTTTAAACCCCGTCTACCAACAAAATCCCTCTAAGGAATTTCTTACAACAATTAGGGATTTTAATGTTCCTAATAAAATGGTTAGAACCACTCCTCACAACTAGATCAATGATCGGTAATGATTCACACTTAATCCCATCGAAACTGCAGAGAATGAGACCAGAATATTAGTCTGATAGCTCCTCTGCAATGGGTGCTTCCGACAAATCCAATGATCCTTGGAGTCAAAAACCAATGGATCTAATCATATTGTTCCCCTACCTATTATATGGATATCACTTATCTCTTCAATTACTTGTTAAGTGAATAGGTTGGACCCACAATAGATCTACAGTTAAGATTATATCGTGCACCCACTCATAGATCTACGGTTCAGGCTCTTCCTAGGAGTCCTTCCTCATTGGAGTGAATACACTTTGAGTGATCACAGACCACTCTAACTAGTTCATTCTAGTGAGTTTCTTCAATAGATCTAATGGTCCTCGTGACACCTCATTCGACGAATAATATTGGCTCAGAGTTTCAAAATTGCACGACAATTATCATCATTTGGGTCTTCCTCCTCAACACAAATCATACTGGATCCAATGGTTGTGATCCATCAAGACACCTTTCAATAGATCTATGTTTTTCAAAATCTATCATCGTTGGACTCTATTTGATACCATCTAGCATGCCTTTGACTATTTACTTATGATAGACATAACCCTTACGTCCAACATCAACATTCTTTATTTCACCATCCAACCTTTCGATGGATAAACAAATCTCGTTATCTCAAAGCCTCCCCCATCATAATCCCAATGCGACCTTGCACTTGGACACTTTGGTGATTTACCTTCTGATCAATGGTCAAGATCACCTCACTACACCAAATCTACAGTTGTAATTCATTCTAACTCCAAACACAAGTTTTCTCCAGAATATAGATCTGAATTAGGACTTAACCATTCAGAGCCCCTTTCAGGATTATTCACTAAGTCTATGTCAGACTATCTCAAACTCTAGGTTCCACTCGAAACTAGATAAAGCATTCTCACTTCAAAACCTGACTGAATATTTGTATCCTACAAGCTTTCCATTTCAAGGAAGGAGGTTTCATTGGGCTCAAAGCTTCCCAAATATACACAGAGACCTTCCCAGATACCATGGCTCTTCTATTATCACTCTCCTAATGAATATTTGTATCTTTCGATCTTTCCATTTCAAGGTATTTTAGTTTTCACGGAGTTACACCCTGTATTTTCACTACTCATTTGGTTATTCAAATTTATCATGTAATAGTGGAAAAAATCATGCATAATCCAAATTACTCAGGAATTCAACCATTTTATTCATTTAATCACATCCATCATTTAAGAAATAATAAATGCACCTTGATCCATAAACACAAATAAGACATAACAAGACAAAACCACGTATTTTTTCAGTGAAAGGTTAAGTCAACCAACTGACTAAGAGAGGAATCCTTTCCTCCCAATCGTAGACTATGTTGTAGTATGCCTTTCTATAGAAGGCCACCCCCGTGCCAAGACATGATACCACCAAGGGACTAATTTGGCTGAATTTAAACTCAGGTAAATGGTTCAGGAAGGTTACTCTCCTACATTCCACTAGCAACAACAGAATTTTCCATCTTCCCACTGAGCTCAGGGTCTCCACAAGTTTATCAGGCACCTTCCCAACTAGATTACCTCTACATAAGGGAATTCCTTCTCTACTACATAGTTTTTCAACAACCTTCCCTTACCAATTTCGGTTTCTTTGTAGTGGCACCAAGTCATGACCATTTGTTTCTTCAGTCTGGATATGGGTCTTCTCCGTTCTAGGGTGACCATCACTTTCTTAGGAAATTTTCCTATTTTCCTCAAGGAAAATTTCCCAAATGTTCCACTACTCAAAATTGTGTGCATGATCTTGTCTTTCTCATCGCACCTTTTGTTTGCAAGTCTACAACTCACTCTATTCACAATGGATCTATGTGAGGATATGTTCTCATATTCTCAAACTATTATAATCTTGTTGATTATGTTATCTTGTTTTTCCTTGTCTTGTTCCTCTGCTACCATATATGTCATGCCCCCCAAATATTGTTTTTTCTCCCATTTCCTATGATTCTTTATACCTTTGGTCTTTTCTTCCACCCATTCATTGGGATTCCCATGGAATTTTATCATATGCAACCTCCAGTCATGATCCTGAATTCGAAGGGGAAAACCAGGTACATCCTTCTGTCATGTTTTTAGTTGACACTTTTCCTCTTCAAGCACCAAATATGTCAATAGTTATAACAACTTCAACCACAAATCCTTATCTCCATAACTTCTCATGTGGCTCTGTGCAATTCAAGTACATTGGAAGATGGTGCATTCAATTTTGTAGGTGTAGGATGGAATGTTGAGAAAGATTCCTATTTTCTTCATTGAAACTTCTCAAATCTACCTCGCTAGTCCCACTTATGGTATCATGGGTAGTACTTAATGATTTTTCTTCTCATTCCTCTATCTTATGTTTTCTTTTAATCATAAACATAATCACATTACATGAAGTCTTATAATGATTACAGCTTTGGGGAAAATAGGGTGTTACATTCCCCTCCCCCTTAAGGAAACATTGTCTGGTGTTTAAAACACCATATATATATATATATATATATATATAT
>JASDQU011402501.1:0-29589 GCA_032191745.1 Picea mariana | reverse complement strand
ACCTATATCACAGTCCAATAAATAACATTATTAGATTCATGGACATATTTCTTTAATAAAGATACATGGAACACATTGTGAACTCTAACATTAGGTAGAAAGGAAAGTTTATATGCTACTGGCCCCACTCTTTCGAGGACTTCAAATGATCCACAATAGCAGGGTGATAACTTAGCACATGTCCCCATAATCAAGGAACTATTCTTGGTATTTACCCTGAGATACTCATGATCTCCCACCTTGAACTCTTTATGAGTCCTCTTGTTTTATGCATAACTCTTTTTTCTATCCTAGGCTTCTTTTGATTTTTTCCTTATTTTCATCATTGCATGTTGCATTTCCTTTAGCAGTTCTCATCCAAGTGTGATATTTTCCACTGGACTGTCTCAGTTGATTGGAACTCTACACTTCCTTCCATACATAACCTCAAATGGGCTCATCTTCAATGATTCTCAATAACCATCGTTATAGGAAAACTCGACCAAGGGCAGATGTTTTTCCCATTTCTTGGGTTGATGCATTACATGCATCCTCGACATGTCTTCCAACACTTTGTTAAACCTTTCAGTATGACCATTTGTTTGAGCATGGTAAGTCGTACTAAAAGCTAATTGTGTTCCCAAACCTGCAAACAAACCTTTCTATAATTTTGAAGAAAACTTTTCATCTCTATATGAGATTATGGTCTTGGGTAAGTCGTTCAATATAAAAATTTCCTTCATAAAAATGTTAGAAACATATACATCCTTAAAATTAGACTTGATGGGAATAAAGTGAGTTTCCTTGCTCAACATATCCACTAGTACCATGATTGCATCATGTTTCCTAATTGTTCTTGGAAAACCAATAATAAAACCCATGGAGATCGTCTCCCATTTCCATTATGTAATTGGAAAAGGATGAAATAGTATTGTAGGGTGTTTTTGTTCAACCTTCACCAACTGACACTCCAAACACTTGGCAATATATTGAACAATGTCTTGTTTCATTCTTGGTTAGTAGTATAATTTCCTCAAAGTTGTTATCATCTTGTAATAACCAGGATGACCCACATAAAGTATCCTATGCAATTCATCCATGATCAAATGTTTCAGCTCCATTGAATCAGGCACATACAACCTGTGGTTATACAACAACAAATCATCAATTGTAATTTGATACCCTTCACACCTTTTCTCATTGGGTTCTTTTTGCATTCCCTCTCTTACCTGATTGAAAAGTTCATCTTGTTGTAAGAGGGTTCTAATTCTTTTCTTGATGTTAGACTCTCCTTCACTTGTTGTTTCTAAGTGTATTATCTACACACTCTGATTGAGTGCATATGCCACTCTGTTTTATTTCCCTTTTATGTGTTTCATATCAAAATCAAACTCATTTATCAACACCATCCATCTATCATGTCTAGCATTCAACTTTGGCTAATCAAATAGATACTTTAAGCCACAATGGTTCATCATCAATACAAACCTTCTTTCAAGAAAGTAATGTCTCCACATCTTCAATGAATGTACAATTACTGCAAGCTCCAAATCGTGGGTGACATACCATTTCTCATGCTCATTTATCATTCATGACTCATAATTGATAACTTGTCCTTCCTACATGAGAACTCCACCAAATCCTTCTTTGAAAGCATCATTACAAACCAAGAAATACTTTTCAGGGTCTACAATCTTAAAAACATGGGTATTGGTCAAAAGATGTTTTAGTTTCTAAAAGATGGCTTCACATTCTATTTACCATAAACATTTCTTCCCTTTCCTCTGTAGTGAAGTGATGGAATGACCAATATTGGAGAATCCCTTTATAAAGCTTCTATAATATCAAACTAATCCCATAAACAATATTGCCTCTGTCACATTTCAAGGGGTAGACCAATCCATAATTTCCTTAATTGTTTTGGGATCTACGACCACTCCTTCTATTGAAATTGTGTGGCCTAAATACTTAATCTCCTTCTAGAATAATTCATTCTAACTTAACTTAGCATACAATTCTGAGATGTTTTTCGTGCTCTTCCATAGTCTTGAAATAAACCAAAATATCATCCACAAACACTAAGGAAAAATTATCCAAATATTTCTTGAGAACATTTTTCATCAAGCACATGAAGGTAGTCGGTGCATTGGTAAGCCCAAATGGAACCACCACAAACTCATAGTGTCCATAACTCATTATAAAAGTTGTCTTGTGAATCTCTTTGTCCTTAATCCTAACTTGATTATATCCAAATCTCAAATCAATCTTAGAGAAAATTGTAGCTCCTTTGAGATGATCAAAAATATCATTGATCCTAGGAAATGGATACTTATTCTTGATGGTCATCTTGTTTAATTGTATGTAGTCAATGCAAAAGCACAATGTACCATACTTTTTATTTACAAACAATGTTGGTTCTCCCCATGGGGACACACTCATCCTAATGTACCCTTTTTCCAACATTTATTTCATCTATACTTTTAGCTCCACCAATTATAGTGTGCTCTTCCTATACATGGTACTTTTGATGTTTGTACTGCTCCAGGCACAAGATCTATTGAAAAATCAAGATCTCTCTTAGGAAAAAGTCCAAGCACCTCCTTTGGAAACACATCCTTAAACTCCCACAACATTGGATGATCTTCACCCTTCAGCTCCTTATCTTTTGTTAAATTGATCACTTATATTGCATACAAGGGACACCCCTTCCTACTAAATTTCTTAAGCTCCAGTGCTAATATCTATCTAACTGAAACTGGTTTTTGAATTCCTTGCAAAACTTTTTCATTTCCTTCTTTGTCTTCACACTATAAATTTTTCTCATAGAAGTTCAATTTTTCTTTGTGGACAACTAGCCAATCCATGCCTAGATGCACATTATACGATCCTAGGGGTAGGATATTCAAGAATTTTTTATTACGCAATACACTCATTTCAAACGGACAAGCCTCTATTACCTCTACCACTCTTCTCTTCGTCCCTATGGCCAACTAAAATAGCCATGCCTTTTCATGTTTCTTTCTTTATAAGGCACATGTTTCAACAACTTGAGGCAAGATATAACTAAGGTTAGACCTAGGGTCAATTAAAATCGAGATGAGATGTTGGGTGATTATACCTTCGAGCTCCACTACAGAAGATTGGTGTTCTTCTTACCAATTTTCCACATATGCATATATTCTCAGCACACTTCTAGCCACATAATTGACCACTGTAGCCACTTGGATATGATATACTCTCTTTTTTTCATTCCTATGAGGACAATATCTTAAGAGATGTTCATCTCCACAAACCCAACATTGTATAGGTCCTTTCTTTGATTCCTCCACTTTTTCCCTTTCCTGCTCTACTGAGTTATTTCCACTCTGAAATAGAAATTTTTTTTGATGTACACTTCTTCTCAGTTGACCGAATTGTGCACCCTTCTTCAGATTCTTATATGGGGATGATTTGAATTTCTTCTTTTGAAATACGCTTTTATCCTTTATTTTCCGGTCCCTAGAAGGACCTTTCTTATTATTAGACTGACCATAGAAACACTTAGCCTTCCTAATGTTATCCTCCAAAGTCTTAGACTCATCAAATTAAATTATGTTCTTATAGGACTGTGGTAACCCACTGAGGAAACATGGTATCCTTTCTTTTTCATCCCTGAGGTAAGAAACATACCTCAATAGCTCTAAAAATTTATTAGCATAGGAATCCATGTTAAGTTTCCCCAACTTATGTTCATGGAATGCTTTGATCTTTCCATTAAAGTGCGTCTCTGATAGGTAATCCTTCCTGAAATAATTCTCAAACTACTTCCAGGTCAACTTACTCTTTTTTCAATCCTTTGACTTCCTTGAGGTCCTCCCACCATATGGAGGCTCATCCATTCAAATTGAATATGAAAATTTTTTCCTTTGTATTTTCTGAGTAATTGTGTACCCAAAAGCATTTTCTCATCCCCAAAATCCAAGCCTCGACTTCTTCTCCCTTCATTATTTCTCCATCAAAGGTGGGTGCCTTGGCCTTCTTGAATTCTTCAGTTAGAGAACTTTGTGAGTGTCTCTTTCTCTTCTTTATGGGAACACTTGATCTATTGTCACTGCTAGACATCTCTTTGGAAGTTGTCTTCCTATTGGATGAATCTGTGGAAATGTTTCCACCAAATCTTCTTTTCTTTTCATCCTAATGTCTCTTCTTGAAAGAGTTATTTCCTACATTTCTATGAGATAATCCATGCTTTTGGGCACTGAAGGGGTTTTCAATCTCTCACATTGTTGCATCTCTACATTACTAGTGGTTGGACATTGCTACAAATGCTTTTGAATTTCTAACAAATTCTATAGAATCACTTCATTTATCTCTTCCTAATCATCCTGAGCTCTCATGAGCCTCTCATTGTCTACCTCCAGACTTCTGACAGTGACTACCAAATCTAGAGTAGTTTATCTTTCCCTTCAGTCATCAAATTCCCCATCTTTGAGGTGTGAGGTGTCTTCCATGCTATGTTTCACCATTCACCTCTAATTTCCTTTCTATATGCTCTACATGCTAAAAATTCAAATAATTATTAGTCATTACATTAACAATGTTAGAAGCATGCATTCTTGGAAAAATAAAAGTTTTCTCAAACAATCAAGCTATCTTAGTGACCCATTCAATCCTAGAGTTTGAAATCTACTCTGATACCACTTTGTAACACACCCAACCCCCTAAACCTTCTTATATTGGTGGGATGTTCTTTTTTCTTCATTTCCCTATGGTAAGTATTTGGATTTACAATGCATGGCTTGGGTCTGCCATGATATTTGCGAGAGCTTCTCACATCATAGTATTCACTATATTAAATTACAGTGTTTCAAGCCCCATATACCAATGCAATCCCTCTAAGGAATTTCCTACAATAATTAGGGATCTGAACGTTCCCAATCATATGGTTAAAATCTCTCCTCACCACAAGATCAATGATCAGCAGTGATTCAGACTTACTCCCATCAAAATTGTAGAACATGAGATTATAATCCCAATTCGATAGCTCCTCTCCTACGATACCTTATAACAAATCCAACGATCCTTAGAGTCATAAACCAATAGCTCTGATCACATCATTTCTGCTACCTACTCGACGATTATCACTCATCTCTTCAATTACTTGTTAAGGGAAAAGGTGGGACCCATAATAGATCTATGGTTGAGATTATATCACAGGCCCACTCATAGATCTTTGGTTCAAGATCTTCCTCATCATAGTGTACACACTCTGAGTGATCATATATGATCCAGAATCGGATCCAGGAGCCTGACAGGGCTAAAAAAGGCTAAAAAATGAAAGTGCTCAGAATCCGACGAAACCAGTGCCATTGTGTCTATCTCGTCTTCCTGATTCTGGCCATATATTTACTTCATCAAATGGGATTCGTATGCGAAATATATCACATTCTATTCAAAAACCCAAAGAGGTAAAAAAAATGGGTGACTGTATAGTCCGTACAGTCCGTACAGTGCCACGTGGCAGGCTGACTATACAGACCGTACAACCATACAGCTGACATGGCAGCTCCTGGTGATGACACGTGGTAGGTGATGGGGCATACAATAGGTACAGTGGACCAGTCAGAGGGTGACACATGTCACCACTATAAGGGTGACACGTGTCACCACTGTAAGGGTGACACGTGGCACAGGCTAACATGGTAGACACAGTGGCATGCTAACAAGGCAGTGGCGTGGCAGTATAGTTGTTGATTGGGCAGACACCTCGGCAGACAGGTGGACGAATTAGTGTTTGACAAGTGGCAGTTTTTGATTGGTAGTGGAGGTGCCACGTGGCCCAGTCATGGGATTCCACGTGGCACCCTGTGGTTGGCTCTCCGGTTTATGAAAAATTGGTTGGTCTCCACCGGAGTTGAACCCCCGACCTCCTCCTCCAAGCTACAGACTGGAAGGACTAGGCTAACCACCCACTCCACCAATGTTTCTTATTAACCATATGGCAATGTATTGTTTTAAATTAATACAAAGTGTTGAGCGGAGGTGGAAAGGGCTGGGTCTTAGCCCCAGCCCACGGTTGCTTTGATATCCCATACGACCTAGCATTTGCAGCTAGAGCCTGGCCCATGGATCTTGGTGGATCCCACGTGACCAGGGCCTATCTTCCCAAATGGAGCAGAGGGTGCGGGATTTATGGGTGTTAGCCCCGGTCCTATGCCCGAGCCACAAGACCAGAGTTGGATTCTGGTTGAGGGCTAGCACGCAAGGGATAGCCACAGAGCACATGGAGCATGCCCATAGGACCAGGGGGCTAGCACGAAGGGGGATGCACCCTATTTTTATACAAAAGTGGGTTTTTTATATAGTTTGGATTTTCTATTGATTTTATGCCTGTTAATGGAGGATTTGGCCCATTTTTGGGAGATATTGGGCATTTTTGGAGGCCATATTTTGGGAGGAAGTTGGGGATGGATAACCAACTTTAGATCTATATAAACCAGGCCTGTTTGAGGCCATGAAGGACAGTCAGAGGAGATTTATGTTGAAGGTAAGCCAAGCCAAAGCCATTTTTATGCAGGGAAGCTATTGAGGAGCAGACGCTTGCGAGCCATTTCTGGGAGCTCCGATCATCCGTTTTGTGTGTCATTTCTTTTGTTGGGTTCTAGAGATCTAGAAGAACACAACTAGATCAATCTTGTATCCAATTGGCACTACTGCGATTTATTTTTTGAGATTTGAACAGAAATAAAGAAGCCTCCCCCACAGAGACAAAGGCCCGGAGACGTAGGCAACGTTGTGCCAAACTCTGTTATCAATTCTCTTGTTATGGTTTGTTGTTTATTACTACATTTTAGATCTGCATATATGTATATGGCTATCATAATTCCTCTCTTCTCCTCATTCTTTCATTAGGCTTCTTAAAAGGGTTAATTAACACATGCAATTTAAAAAAACCTCAACCATAGTCATTAAAAGATCATTGCAGATCAAGTGGTATCAGAGCTAGTTGACATTTGGATTTGAGTTTTGCATGTTAACCAGGGAAAAGCTACAGCGTGGTGAAGGCAAGATTGTTGCAGAGAATCCATTAATTGGATTGAGAAATAGAGCTCCTCACAGCGAGAAGATGGCATCGGAATAAGGGCTTTCTCAGGATGAGAAAGATTTCCAGAAAACTTTCCTTGCTATGTCAGAGATGGTGAAAGTTTTGTACGGAGATTACTTGGAACGAAAGAGACCAGTTTTGGGTGAATCTTCAAAGGGAAAAAGTGAAGACGAAGAGGATCATCCTCAAATTCCTCCTTCACCTCCATCATCACCTCCTTCTTCTCCTTCTTCTTCAAGTTCAAGTTGTAAATCTAATGGAAAGAAAAATGTTTATAAGCATAAGAATGAAATGCCATTGTTAAAACTTGATGTTAAATTTGAGTTTCCCATATATGATGGTGAAGTAAATGCGGAGAAACTTGACAATTGGATTAGGAAGATGGAGGTTTACTGCAGTGTGCAACAGATCAAAGATGAGGCCACACAAATCAAGTTGGCATCTTTGACACTTGCAGGTACAGCTCTCATATGGTGGCAAAGTAAGTTGCAAAATGGAACGCAACAAGTGGGTAAGGTATTTCCATCATGGAAGAGTTTCATTTCTGCACTTAGGAAACAATTCTATCCTTTGGGTTATAAAGAAAAAGCATTAATTGAATGGCAATGTTTAAAACTAAGAAAAGGACAAACAGTGCAAGAATNATGTTTGGACCCACTAACCTTGATGAGGTTTATGTTCAAGCAACGTATATTGAAGCAGGGAAAGCAGGTGTGTCAAGGGAATCATCGTCTTCAAGGAAAGAGGACAAGAGGAAAAGGCATGGCAAGAATGCAAATGCAGTGACAAGGAAGGAAGGAAATCCCTCTTGCAAGCATTGCAAGAAAGAGGGACATGATGAGGAAAGATGTTGGCAGTTGCATCCCAAGAAGAGGCCAAAGTGGTTCAAGGAAAAGAAGGGAATGCAAACAGTGGCAATGAAAACAAAACCCACAGACTTGGGATCGGATTCAGGTGATGAATCAAAGATCTCATTGGTTGGTATGACAGGTAAAATTGGTGAAGACATTGATTGTAGAAGCAACTTATTTCATATAAGGGTAATCATGCGACACACTAAGATAGACACATTAATCGACAGTGGATATCACTCTAATCTAATCTCATAATAATTGGTTAAGAAATTGGGGTTAAAAACACAAACTCATCATAAGCCTTACACACTTAAATGGATAAGAAATCATCATCAAATGCACATAACAAAGCAGTGCACAATCAAATTTGCAATTTAATCTAAGTATGTGGACGAAGTAACATGTGATGTAGTGTCATTAAGAGAATGTGGAATGGTCTTAGGTAGTCCATACTTATATGATCGTAAGGAAATATTCTACAAGACAAAGAATCAATATCAATTAACCAAAGCAGGTCCAGATTATGTGGTTCATGCTCATCATGTTAAGGCAAATAAAACACTTCAAACAATGGAACAATTAAAGAAGGCAGTGCAAGAAAGCAACAAACCAATAACTGTTTCAAATGAAGTAATTGATCTTAAGCAAGAACAAGAAATGGTTGTTGAATGGAAAATCAATCATAAGCTGCTTCAAGATAAGCTCATGTCGTGCAAATATTTCAAGTATATCAGCTCATTTGCAGTCGTCTTTTTGATGCTGTCATTAGTAATTTTGTCTACATGGATGATAGTGGCTTCAGTAAGATGTAACAGGGTTCAAATGGCTAACAATATACTGTCAGTTGTCATGATTGTGTTACAGTTGATTTTGATGAGACAGATGCATAGGACAGAGTTCAGAGACAAAGGACAAGCCAGGTGGCCTATCCCGAGCTTGTTGACTGGTTAGTAACCTTTTGGGGACCAAAAGGTCTTTTAGTGGGGAGGTGTGATCCAGAATCGGATCCAGGAGCCTGACAGGGCTCAAAAAGGCTCAAAAATGAAAGTGCTCAGAATCCGACAAAATCAGCGCCATTGCATCCATCTCGTCTTCCTGATTCCTTCCATATATTTACTTCGTCAAACAGGCTTCGTATGCGAAAGATATCTCATTCTGTTTGAAAACCCAAACAGGTAAAAAAAATGGGTGATTGTACAGTCCATACAATCCGTACAATGCCACGTGGTAGGCTAACTGTACAGACCGTACAGTCATATAGCTGATGTGGCATCTCCTGGTGATGACACATGGCAGGTGATGGGGCATACAACAGGTACAGTGGACCAGTCAGAAGGTGACATGTGTCACCACTGTAAGGGTGACACGTGGCACAGGCTGACGTGGTAGACATAGTGGCATGCTAACAGGGTAGTGGCATGGCGGTACGGTTGTTGACTGGGTAGACAAGTGGACAAATCAGTGTTTGACAAGTGGCAGTTTTTGATTGGTAGTGGAGGTGCCACATGGCCTAGTCATGGGCTGCCACGTGGCACCCTATGGTTGGCTCTCCAGTTTATACAAAATTGGTTGGTCTCCACCAGAGTCAAACCCCTGACCTCCTCCTCCAAGCTATGGACTGGTAGGACCGGGCAAACTACCCACTCCAACGGTGTTTCTTATTAACCATATGGCAATATATTGTTTTAAATTAATACAAAGTGTTGAGCAGAGGCGGAAAGAGTTGGGGCTTAGCCCCAGCCCACAGTTGCTTTGATATCCCATACGACCCAACATTTGCAGTTAAATCCTGGCCCATGGATCTTGGCGGATCCCACATGACCAGGGCCTGTCTTCCCAAATGGAGCAGAGGGCGCTGGAGTTATGGGTGTTAGCCCCGATTCTATGCCCGCGCCACAAGACCAGAGCTGGATTTCGGTTGAGGGCTAGCATGCAGGGGATAGCCACAGAGCACGTGGAGCACGTCCATAGGACCAGGGGGCTAGCATGAAGGGGGATGCACCCTATTTTTATACGAAAGTGGTTTTTTTATATAGTTTGGATTTTCTATTGATTTTATGCCTGTTAATGGAGGATTTGGCCCATTTTTGGGAGATATTGGGCATTTTTGGAGGCCAGATTTTGGGAGGAAGTTGGGGATGGATAACCAACTTCAAATATATATAAAATAGGCCTGTTTGAGGCCATGAAGGACAGTCAGAGTAGATTTATGCTAAAGGGAAGCCAATCCAAAGCCATTTTTATGCAGGGAAGCTATAGAGGAGTAGACGCTTGCGGGCCATTTCTGGGAGCTTCGGTCATCCGTTTTGCATGTCGTTTCTTTTGCTAGGTTCTAGAGATCTGGAAGAACATGTCTAGATTAGTCTTGTAGCCAATTGGCACTAATGCGATTTATTTTTGAGCTTTGAACATAAATAAAGAAGCCTCCCCCACAGAGACAAAGGCCTGGAGACATAGGCAACATTATGCCAAACTCCATTATCAATTCTCTTGTTATGGTTTGTTGTTTATTACTACATTTCAGATCTGCATATATGTATATGGCTGTCATAATTCCTCTCTTCTCCTCATTCTTTCATTAAGCTTCTTAAAAGGGTTAATTAACACATGCAATTTTTAAAAAGCTCAACCACAATCATTAAAAGATCATTGTGGATCAATATACCACTTCGACTTGTTCATTCTGATGAGTTTCTCGAATGGATCTAACGGTCCTTGTGACACCTCATCCAACAAATAAGATTTCTTTCACAAATGCACAATAGCTATATTCATCTGGGTCTTCCTCCTAGATAAAATTCATACTTGATCCAACAACTATCATCCATTAGGACACCTTCCGATATATCAATGGTCCTTAGACTCCCTTGTCGTCAGACTCTCTTTAAGACCATCTAGCAGGCCTCCAACCATCTACCTATGATAAAATTATAACCCTTGCGCATGACATCAACAGTACTTATTCCACCATCCAACCTTTTTGTCGATCAATGACTCATGGGTTCTCCACTTAGTGAACCTATGACATAGTGTGTTCATTCATGGGATATTAAAGAATGCCCCTAATTTCACTAGATATTGAAAAACATCTCCCAAAATCCTTTTGTTAAACCCCCCTCCCAATACATATTTCCAATAAATAAAAAAACTTGTGTTTACTACATATCCCCTATTTTTACCATATGATACTTTTTATACCCCTAAACACTTATAGGTTCCCCCATACCCCACATCCCCCACCTCAATTCCTATAATATATTGACCCTTTTTTTCACAATTTAAAACCCCCCTTTATGAATGAATGTGATAATCTATTGATCAACAAGGTAAATCCCCCATGCAATGACTTGTTATCTCAAAGCCTCATCCATCAAAATCCCAATGCGACCTTGCACTTGGACACTCTGATGACCTGTTGGCACAAAAGTGATCAGAACGAGGTCCTTCTCAAGTTACCAACAAAAGGTATCGATGTACTCTAGTGCGGTGGAATTTTCATCTTCCCGAGAGGGAAGAAGTCTCACCCAAAGTGCTGCCGAGACGAATAGGATAGGTAAGGGTAAGGAGAATGCTCAAACAGGTCTCTAAAACATCAAGATTCATATTGTACCTACGTAAGATAACTTAAACCTATTGCAGTTCTGAACGTTTCCTAACCGAGAATGGAGAAACAGAGTTGTGGTGGCATTCATTATGCAAGATATAACCATTTAAGCATATCATACATGAAGTATAACATAGCATAACATTCCATAGATTCATAAGACTAAGTACACAGGATATTTTCAATAAAATTCGAGTCTTCCACTGTATTATCATATAACATGGTTCTTCTCAAAATACAATATCAGCTTGAGTTACAGGTATGATTGGTCATGCCAAAGATATTAGAAAAAAAAAATTGTACTACTGTGAGACAAGGTTATTTCAGTCCCTTTCTCTTTACCAACACTACAATACTACATGAATCTATTACATTATCAGTCTGGTTCTAAACCCAGATCTTAGGACTTAGCTAAACTAACAACATGAACGATAACAACAATAACACTAGCAGCAACAACAACTCGAGCAACCCTTTTACAATCATATTGATCCCATATATGTATAATATGATCCATGCTTGTTGGTTGAGAACCCGAGAGTTCTCTCTTCTTCTTGATTTGGTTCCAACCTCTTTCTCCCAAAACTGGTGTTGTGTTGTCCTTCCAAATACTTTTTGTTCTAATTGTTTATTGTTGCACATTATGTTTTCTTTGTTTTATGTTCCTTCCATTAGTCGATTGTCTCATTCCAAAATAACTTGTGAAAATTTTGTTTATCAAAACGAAGGGCCCAACAGGCTCCGACCACAATCCTTGACTCACCCCGAGTCAAGTATTTGGCTCTTCCATGGTCTCTAGGTTGGATTGTTGTTTGTCCTTTTCTTTTTCTTCCAGGTTGCTTCCACTTCTAGATTGGATTGTTTCTTCTTTATATTCTTCAAACGAAGGGCCCAATTCAAGTACCAATTTCAGGGATTTCTTCCTATCTCCTTGGAATTTCTCAACTTTGTCTTGCCACTTCCTAGAAAGCACTGAAGCTTCCACAACAAATTGTTGGGTCATGTCTCTAGTGAACTCCTTTGGTTTGGATGCAACAAGGGAATTCCATTATGATTCAGAGATAGCGTCCACTTGATGCATCTGTAGGTAGGCGGCTTGGACGACTTGTCAAAACTCTCTAAGTTCTTTCTTTGCCACTATCTCAGCTTCAAATAGTGCATTCAGATCATTATCGACTTGTTGAATCTCATCAAATTTTGTTTGTTGTTCGAGCAGATCTATGTCTTTGGGTTCTTCCTCATTGATGGATTGGATCTTTGAGTGCAAGTCCTCCAGTGTCTGGTTGTGCCCTGAGATGAATCCCATCCAATTGTTGATCTCTTTGAAAATTTTAGTGCACTCCACAGTATTTTTGTGCAATGTTATTATGGTGTTGTTTCCTTCTAGAAAAGCCTTTTCCAATTGTTCCTTTAGCTTGTGAGGTTGTAATTCAACTTCTAGTTTGGTTTCCCGCAACTGCACTTCGATATTTTAGGCTCTTGCGACCAACTCAGTCCAGGCGACCTGAACCAATTCAATAAAATTGGTTGGCTCATTTGTTGCACTGGATTCTGGAAGCTGAGGCATTGTCTTTCTGAAGGTAGTTCAGGCCTCTGTTAATTTCTCCTTTACTTTTTCGACTTTGTGCTCTACTTGAATCTTTAATTGCTCCTCTTGCATTCTTTATGTTTGCGCTAGGAGTCCTTATTTCTTCTAGAAGTCAACTTCCCTTTCTTCATGTTGGATCTTGTGCTTTAACTAGTCAGTAGAGGCTCTGATGAGGCCTACTAGTTGCGGTGTTGGAAAATGAGCGATCTCGCCAAATGTAAGATTAACATTCAGGGGTAGTCTAGCTTGAAGTGGCAATTCACTAGCCATGTATTGTTCTGAGGGTGTATCCACTTCTTATTCTTCTGCTAATGGACCTTGCAATTTTTTTGGAAGCCTGGTCTTCATAACTGTTAGAATTAAAGGGAGAACCTTTGTCTTTTCCAAGCAAAGTTGTAGTAACTCTGCACATTGTTGCAGATTTTGGAGTATTGGAGCCAGTTGTTCCTTCATTGATGTTGTGCTCTGTGTTGATGGTGTTTGGGGTTTTGTTTGAATCTACTATTTTTCTTTCTCTGTAGGTAGTGAAACTTCTAGAGTCTCGATTCTGATAATTGGAATCTCAATACTGACTATTGAGACAGGAATCTGGGTGACTGGAACTTGCAGAATGGGAGTAAGTATGGGAGAATTTTGGTTTCTTCCTTTCTATTGAGGGCAGAGTGACCGAGATGGATATAGCTGTAAAGTCTGGTTGGCTCAAGGATGCAATATTCAAGGTAATAGTTTCTTCCACGTTCTCGGATGGTTCAGGGAATTCCAATTGCATTGGTTCAAGAGAAGTGGTTTGGGAGGGTATGGTGGTGTCTTGCAGTGACGATGGTGCTTGCTCAGAAATGTGGGTCATGTATACACTGGTGTCTAGCTCAGGGTCACCTGTGATGTTAATCACAGTCTGGGCAGCATGAGTGGCGGCCTTGGTGCGAGGTAGAGTCGTTGATATGGGTTGTATATTTATAACTTTGGCAGGGGAAACCCATGTTTGAGGTTTCTTGACTGAGATATCCCCTATAAGCACAACAACGAGGATTTCATTCACTTCCCTACCTGATAGGATGACCTGTTCTGGGAACTGTGGGAACACTGGTAATTTCCTCTTCTTCTACTCCAGGGGTTTCTCGTCCTCTTCTTCTTATGAGTCCATTGGCATTTGAACCTTCTGCTTCTTTTCTTCTAGGCTAGAACTCGACCATAATTCTTCTTCATGCTCTTTTTTCCTCAAAAGAGATGATGGGAAGAGGTAGTGCATACCTGACTTGCGAGGTTTGTTCTTAACAGCATTCCAAGACATGACTTCTTTGTCAAAGGCCTCTTCATCCAGATAGAAGGGTAGTGACCTTGTGTGGAACTCCTCAGGATTTTCATGCCTCGGCCAAACAAAAGTGTAGTGGCAATTTAGCACAAATGCTATGTTCCTTATGTTCAAATTTAAAAACTCCTGTGGTATGCGCAACCACTGAGTTGTGTCTATGATCTGGTTGTACCACTTCAGGAATGCTACGTTGTTGAACTCCATGTTCTCTGAGTCTGACCTTGAATTCCAAGGTTCAAACATTTTTGCTAGGCTCCCCTTATCAACAGGTGCCAACTATATTCCTGTGGGTGATCTCCATTTCTACATTGCAAATGTAATAAGCAAGTAGCCATAGGTGAATGTTCCTCATTTCTCCTGAGATTCCTCGCAAGCAATGAGGATCTCCTCTAACAAGTAGCTGCACCAATTAAACACTACTCTGTTTGCACAAAAGTACGCTACAAAGAGAGGATATAAAGTGAATTTTCCCTTATAGTATGAGCACATAACCTTACTTTCAATCACGTAATAGGTTGTCTAGACCATCTTTGGAAGAATTGGCTCAATTTTGGTTGTGTTTCTACCTCTCTGGGTATGGAATTTCTCATACAGGCTAACTTCGCCCTTCATTTTTCCATGCTTAGTTGGGACTTGGAATCCTATCGATACATATTCACCCTCAAGGGACAATCCAGTGAGTTGTTGGATGTCCTCATCCTGAATTGGATATCTTCTATTGAGCCATAAGCTCTTGTCCTCCACCCGACTAATCAGAAATTTGGTGCACTGGGCAACCTCACTAGTGGTTATGAAGACTGGTAGATCCCTGAGGTGCATAATGGTGGAATTAAACAGGTTGATGAAGTTCAAATTTGGGACAAAATGCATGCCTCCCACTATATCTGGAGCTAAGTCACAGAACACACTAATATTCATCTGAGGAAACAATACTTGGTCCATTAGGTCGAGGTCAAGGACTTTTACTTGCTCGGCCTTTCCCTTGACATCACCCATGACCTTGACCCAGGGATCACATGGTTCGTCTAGAATCACTTCTTTCGGAGCCAAACTTCAGCCTCCTATTACTCTCGGCATGTTGGCTCTAGATTTCTAGAAAACTAGATTAGTTGAGTTGGGGGTTGGGGTCGCGACTAGGGAGCAGAGGATTTCACAAATAAAGCGAGGGTGCATATAGCGCAAAAACAACAGATAGATAAGGTAAACAGTGAGTCTTTCTTGTGGGTTGAAAGATCTTATAAACGAGATAAATGGAGAGCTCTGTAATTACTCATAAAGTCACACATCATTAGGCCAACAATGCAATCTTAGTCTTTGATGTTCAATGGGACTGGTAATGGGGTAAAATCCATAAGGTGATTTGGGCGTTAATGAATGGACTAACAGGGACATGGTCAACCTGAGAGGCTTACCGTTTTAATGGTTGATAGTCCCAGTAGGGATATCGATGGTATCTATGTGTATCGCGCTTTTATGGCTTGATGAAAAGTTTTGACAGGTTACTATAGCTACCGTAAAGGGTATGATCGGACAAGATGTGGGTGGTACGTCACTATGATACAGTTCAGATTCACCCCCCTCTGACCACAATGAGGGTCTGTGCCATGTTTAATGACTTCATTTACTGTAAGGGTGACTCTTATGACCCTGGGCGGCCAAGTAAGCATTTCTGCACAGAAGAAACACTTAAATGGAAAAAGAAAAAAACATATGTTCTTGCGCCATTATTCACACTCTAATGTTATTAAATGCATTAAAGAAAATACAGAAAATCAAACTCTTACTATTGTACAAGCTCCCTTGGACTGGAGCAACAGTCCTTTGTTCAATCATGAGAAATGTAAGGTTTCAGGTGGGCTCCATTCACCCATCCTAGTCAAAGGATATCGTCCAGTTGCTTTAGCTTGACTGTACCAGAATGTTGGATTTCCACAACTATGAATGGACCCAACCAATGCATGTGCAAATTTCCTGGATGCTTCTGATATCAATTTTCATAGAGTAGTAACTTATACCCTTGGTTAAATCTTTTGGACTTAATGTGCTTGTCATGGCAATATTTATGTCTAGCTTTTTCAACCATCTGATGGAAATCTGCTAGAAATCTCACTTCCTCAAGTTCCTGTAAATCGACAATCCTTTGTGCAACTAATTTTTCATCTTTCATGTGTGTAGCATGTGATATATAGAGACTAGGGGTGATGAACTCTGCAGGTACAACAACTTCTTTCCCATAAACCAACTGAAATGGGGTATACCTATGTAGCTTCTTTGTGGTAGTCTTGTAGGTCCATAAGACTATCAGAACCTTATCATCCCAGTCTTCCCTGTTTTCACAACATACTTTTGTCAGTCCTCTTTCCATAATTTTATTGAATGTCTCCAATGTACCGTTATCTTGTATATGGTAGGGACTACTCTTGTGTTGTTTCATAAGGAATTTTCTTGTCAATGTTGTCATTGTGTTGTTGATAAAGTGACTACCTTGATCGTTGGTCAGGCTTCTAGAAAATCCAAACCGAGTAATGATGTTTTCAAATATAAATCTAGCAATTGTATATGTCAAAAAATCTTGAACTACATCTGCTTCATCCCATATTGTGAGACAATCTATTGTAGTAATGATGTATATGTCCTTTGAATTTTTAGTTGGCGAGTTGATCGGTCTAATAAATTCAACATCCCACTTCTCAAATTCCTGAATTGCTCTGACTGGCTAAAGGGGTAATTCATCTTTGCGTGAAAGCTTCCATGCTCTTTGGCAGGTGTCACAAGATATATCAAACTCTTTAGCATCTTTAAATAACGTACGCCACCATAGTCTAGCTTTAAGTACCTTGTGTGCAGTAGCTTTACCTCCAACATGTCCTCCCGCAACTCCACTATGGCATTCCCACAGGATATCTTGTCTTTTGTGGCTCAAGACACATCTTCTGAGCATGTTGTCTAGTCCCAATTTGTAAATTTGTCCCACGATTAGTTTATAGTCTTTTATGCGGACCACCATATGTCATTTTTGGGTTCTGGAGTAAGCTTCTAGGCGGTTCCCTATACTGAGGAAGACAACAATGTCTTCAATATACTCTGGGATGGCCTCAATTTGGAATAGTTATACATATGGGAGTTGGTCATCCATTGCTCCACCACTTTACCCTGATTCCAACCTGGAAAGGTGATCTGAACCCACATTGCATCTTCTTGATTTAACAACCACTTCGAATCAAAACTCTTGAAAGAGTAGTAGCCACCTGCAAATCCTTCCTTCAAGTATTGGTTTATTAACTAGGTACTTCAACGCAGAGTGGTCAATAAGAAACTTGAAATGAGAACCTAACAAATAGTGTATAAACTTTTGTAATGCATAAATCATAGCTAGATCTTCCCTTTCGGTGGTTGTGTAGTTGCGTTCAGCTTGTGAAAGTTTTATGCTAGAAAAATAGATAGGGTGGTCCATATTTCCTTCTCTTGGTTGCACTAAAATGGCTCCCAGGGCAATACCTGATGCATCCACATGTACATGGAATTCAATTTCCCAATTGTGAAATATCAAGATAGGCGCAAAACTTATTTTTTCTTTGAGAATGTTGAATGCTTTGTCACATTCTGGTGTCCACCGAAATAGTTTGAACTTCTTCAACAATTTTTCTAAAGGTGCGGTGATAGTTTCATATATTTTGATGAAATTGCAATAATATCCTATATGTTCAAGTGTAGATCACAATAGTTTAGCACTTATAGATGGAGGCATGTTCAGAATGGCTGCAACTTTAGCTGGGTCTACCAAGACTCCTTTCTGGCATACAATATGGCCTAGCAAATTGCCATGTGGTACTCAGAAGATGCACTTTCTTAGATTTAGAGATATATGTAATTCACGACATCTATCAAAATTAACCGGAGTATCCCTACATGTCCCTTTAGCATGTTTTATATTGTCCAATCGTCCATGCATACCTCTACAAACTTGTGGATGAACTCTCAAAATGTTGCTATTACGATCCGATAGAAGACTGCAGGGGAATTATTTAAGCCAAAGGAAATTACGTTGTATGTGAATGAACCCGATTCAATTATAAATATGGTCTTCTTCTTATCTTCCTTTACAATTCTGACTTGGTGATATCCTGAGAATCCTTCTGTAAACAAATAGGATTATTTTCCCACTACCTGATCCAACACTTTGTCACTGAAAGCTGTTGGAAACGGATCGTGCACATATGTAGAATTCAGAATTTTGTACTCCAAACAAACCTGAATGTCTTATGTATCCTTCTTTCTATGGATAACTATGGGGATAAACCACTCGGCTTCTTCGGTTGGAAAGATAAGTCATGTTGCAAGCATTTTTCCTACTTCCTTCTCGACCTTTTCTTTTATTTTATGATTAAGGCAGTATGGTCTGTGTTTCACCAGTTTTGAGTCGACTTTTAACTCGATTTTCATTTCTCCTATGGTTCCTTTTATACCTTTCAGTCTTGAGAACGTTTTCGGGAACAAGTCCTCATACTCCTGCAATAGATTGTGTACTTCATTCATAGTTTTTTCATCCCAGTAATCTCCTATGGAAGTTATCTTAGGATTCTTTGTACTCCCTATATTAACTTTTCACAAATTTAGTGGATGATTATAGGAGCTACAGGTGTGACTAGGTATAGTATCATGAATATCTCTACTACCTTTCATTTCTTTAATAGTTAAGTTTATAATCTCTTCTAATTCATTGGGTTTTTCCATGTTTTTATAAACTTTACAACAAGCTACAACTATCTTATCATATTCAAGACTCATACCTTATTGAAGAAATTGGACATGGTCATTACATATTATTGGTTTTGGCCTCTTTTTGCAAATGTCAATAAAAATCATTTCTATGATTCTTTGAAGGACTATGTTGAGCTCAAGGTACTTACTTGTAAAGAAGAAGTCTTTGCAAAATTGGTCCTATAAGGTCTTCCAACAACTTGTTTTTCTTTTGGTCTCTTCATGCATGTACAAGGCTTTTGGGATTGGACCCACTGAATGGATAAATACTTGAATCCATAGGTGAGAGGTTACTTCTGCAACTTTCCACTTCTTTAAGAAATTCTCAATATGCACTTTAGGGTCAGATCTTCCATCGAACAATTGTGCATCTTGAAAATCTATATTCATATCTTCTTTCAGTTGATCCCTACTTTGGAATCAACATCGAATGTCATTCGTCGCATCTTCCTACTCCATAATAAAGGATTTATGAGTGGACCACCATCTAGTGCAGGTATCCTGCAAGGCTAAGTCAAGAATAGAGATTCTTTCATCCGTCGCTATTTTATCTTCCATGCTGGAAAACAAATTGTGTACCTATGAGGTACCATCATATGTTGGGTTTTCTATAACCTCGGTTCCAATCCGTATTGTTACTCTAACAATTGTGCATCGTCTTGAAAATCGTTCTTATGATCCTTTCTTCCAACTTTCAAATGCTAGTTCGGAATCCTTGTCAACAAATTGTATGCTTCTCCAACTTATCGATCCATCCGCAGTGGGATTTATTTAATCTAGCCTTGTTCCTGTTGTTATGGTGTGTAATTGGTCAAGAGCATCTAGTTCCATATTGTTGTCCACTGGTTCAATGTATCTAGGCCCTAAATACGGATCTAAAAGTTGAACAACTTTTATCCCATCCTCTTCAAATGTCATGGTGTCCCTCTTTATATCAATGATATCATAGTTTTTGTATGCCCAATAAATTCCGAGTAGAGAAAGGTAGGGATATTTATCTCCCATGATTTTAATTACCTCAAAATCAGTTGTGGTTTTAACTCCCACAACATCCATTTATACATTTTCCAGCCTTCCTACTGGGAAAATGTAGTATTGGTTTTCCATTCTCAACTAGATGGGAGAATACACTAACTGAGGTTTTCCCAAAGTGTCCCTAGTCTTTTTGGGTAGGATGTTGACGTCGGATCCCAAATCTAGCATGACATCTTTGATATCAAAATCATCTAGTTGGGCTTCTAACCTAAATTATTTTCCTATTCTCGCATTTCTTTTTTGTATTCTCTGGGTATTCTAATCAAGAAGGTTGGTCCTTACTATGGCTTATGGGGTTCCCTCATTTCCCAATATTAGGTACAGGGTGTTGCACAACTTCTTCGTAAGTTGGTCATCCCCAAGGATATCAAAGAAAAATTGAAACCATAGATTGATTACGCTTTGAGACTACTCAGGGTGTCTCTTTGTAATTACAAAGTTTCTAGGTGTTGATGGTGAGGTAGGGGCTTGTGCAAGTTTAGGTTGAAAGGTGAATTTAGGGGAATCCTCCATTATTTCTGGAGTAGGGATACTCTTAAATACTTCTATTGCATCTTTGAAGAACAACGTTTGTTTCAAAGGGTCATACCTGTCATCCTTGGGAGATGCTTTCTTAATCTTGGGTTGGTTGTCTACATCTGCCCCAGTATTTTCTCCTACTCGAGTAATGATGTTGATCTTAGGTAGTTTTCCCTTGATTCCCTTTTTCATTTTATGTCCTATTAAGTTATCTCCTCATTGATGAACCTGATATCCCCATTTCGCGATCAATTCTAGGAAGTCCTCAGTTGCATGGTTGTTAGTCTTGCAGTGAGAGCACCATCTTCCTCCTAGATGAGGACAGTGATACTTTAGTGACCTCGTTCATTGCAGTTGCAGCATCTGCTCAACCCTCTTCCTCCATTTCTCCCTTCGATGAATCTACCTCCAACCCCACTTCTCTGACCTCTTTCAAGTCCTTGGGGGGGTTCGTTTATTCTGAATGTTGTCTGATCTAATCAATCAACAAGCGCATCTAGTGCTCTACATTGATTTGTAGCATGTGTTGTAGATGCACAGAACTCACAATGTACTATATTGGGCACAATTGTATACTTTTCCATGATAGGACATTGTCTCGGTGCATGCCCATGTGTCCAACAAATCTCACAATACTTAGTTGGATGAGATGTTTGATTTCCTGGAAAGGTATGGTATATCCCTGGTGAATGGAATGGTGGAGTTGTAGATACTTACGCAACTCCTCATGTTGGTCCTGGAGAGGGTCCCATCGAGTTGTGAGGAGGTCACACTCCCCTCATGAGTGGACATTCATTTTCCATATGCCCTTCTATGTATCATCTTGTGCACCAAACCTGAGGTCATCCTAGTCATGGTATGGTTAATTCTTGAATATTCTTCGTTAGCGCTGATATTTGTCCCTGGAGTTGCAAAACATTTGTATCCCTGGAGGCCTGGTCACCCTCAGACTCCCTGGATAACCTGCCATGGCTTCCATCTTCATCGACTGTTGCAAAGTGTCTGTTAAGGTGGCTATTTGTTGTTTTGTTAGAGGAATTATAGTCAAAGGTAGTAATCCTTGGATGTACCACTCCCTCTCATGGGTGATTTTAGGGGCTAAATTTTGCTCATGGGATAATTTTCTATGGATTTTCCAAAAATGAGATTCACTATTTTAAAAATGATTCACCCAAATTCTATAGGATAAAATTATTTTACCTTAAAAATTGCCAAAATTTTATAAAAAAATATATAAAATCCTTAGAAATTTGAATATTTTTACAAAAATATCACCAAATATTTATAGTTGGCATATGAAGGATTAGTAATATTTGCCAAGGTTTCTACATTTTAAAATAAATTTCCATCCTTAAAATCATCCCTGCTCCCTCTGGTGATCTTTGTGAATTAGATGTGCTAACCTCCCAATAGCATCTTAATTTATGACTGTACTCCCAGGCAAATTCTCCTTCTCTTTGTTGGATCTCCTACAACTCAAAGAGAGCTTGTTTCTCTGAATGAGGTAGTTTGAATTCAGTGATCGAGCCTCCCATATTTACAACCATTATGGGTCTTATTGTTCCTATTAAAATAAAACCTAACAGCCCTGGTAGCGCTATTGATCCAAAAATGATCTTTAAATACTTCGTTGAGTTTTAAGAATGTGTTAAATTACCACTGAGGAATTAATAAAAGAAGAAGATTAATTGAAAGAATGTTTCATCCATTAGAACACAAAAATAATGAAAAAAAAAAATGAACATTAAGAACGTCAATCCATAACGCCAAAACTTGTTAACGAAGTTCAGAAAATTTGTCTACATCTCTGGGCCTTTGTCTCAGTGGTGACCACTTTATTGTTCTCTCCAAATGTCATTACATCCATAAGAAGCATGCAATCTACTGCAAAAGCTCTCTAATCTACCACATACATGATCTCCATAAACAAATCTACTCTGCTCTCAAAAAGACTCAATAACATTTTACAAAAGAATCCCCTTACATTGAAAAATACCCTTAAATAACAAAAGAGTCATAACTAAATTTGGACTACATCCACTTTAAATAGATAATATCCAAACTATATCCCAAAATATCTTTAAATAATCCTCATTTCCACTTTAGTGGGATTATCTACTTTAATAGCCATAAAATATATGGTTTTAAAAATAACCATATAATAAACAAGGGTTGCATGGCAACGCAGTCCCTGCAGAGTTAGTTGGGAAATACATGTTGAACAATGAAACTTAATATAACTAAATGCAAGTAATGGATATTTTTTGTCAAAAGATAATAATTGATGGTTGTTTGTTATTCAAAATGTATAATGAACCGTAAGTTGAATAACCTCGAAAATTTATGTATCTAATAGAATGTGTAAAATTTTTGCGGCATATGAAATTACCTGAGAAATTTATTTATATTGGTACCAATAATGTTTGGCATATAGACCCAACTTTTACCATATTACCGGGCATGAACACATAAAGATCATAAAGATGTGAGAGAAAAAGTCTTTACAACAACACAAACATGCATATCTAAATAAACATGTTTTGATTCTCAAAGAACCAATTCATTATTCATTGTTTTTGGCAAGCTGAAAAATGACATATAGGCCCTTAAATTATGCTGCATAATGTGTCCCTTAGTAAATGTTGAAACCTCCTTTGAGTCCATGGTAATTGGTAATTTTTTATTAATTTTAAGGATGAATTATTTTTCAAATTTTTTAATGATTAAAAATTTATAATATATTTAATTTAAATATATTTTAAAAAAATACTTAAAAAGAATCTAAAATTTTTTTCAATGTTTTAAAGTTAATATTTGATTAAAATTAAATAAAACTTAAAATCTAATAATTTAATAAAAATATCATTTATCCATAAATATGTAAATATGATATAACAGCTATCAATATAAATTTCATGACATGATCCTTAAGATTTTGCAACACTGTACACACTACACCTCCCCACTGAGAAATCAGGATCATCTTTCCTCCCGAACAATCAAGAACACTACATACAACGAGCCCTAAGAAAGACTCCCGAACAATCAAGGACACTACATACAACGAGCCCTAAGAAAGATAGAGAAACATCATAAGATTAGAATATAACATTGGTTTGAAATTATATTTTGTGAATTGATTAAAATATAACTACTCATAATTTTTTTTACATAGCAAAATTATATTTACATAAATCCAAAATGCTTTCTAATCAAAGCAAAATTATACTCAAAAGTGTCATGTATTTTCGATGTATGTCACGAGTAAATAATTCCGAAAAAGTACTTTAAACTCTGTTTAAATAATATAATACCGCTCATTTCATATTTAATAATATAATATCATTCAAATAATATTTTTGTTTTGAAGCGGACATCTGTCACTCAAATATGCTATGTGGGGTCATCTTATAAAAAAGGTACACGTGTTTAGCTTTGGGTAGTCATTTTGGAACTCGTGAGTGCCAGTGACTTAAAAGAGAAACACACGTACAATCTTGCCAAAAAAAGATGGTTTATTTTCTTATGATATATGAAAAAGATTTTAATTTTCAGTTTTGATTTTATGGCAAATAAAATCTTATTTATAATAAATAAAAATACATTTTTTCAATTTATTAAAACATTATAATAGAAATTGTCGAATTTATTAATTGTGTAATTAATTTTATACATTGAATGAGTGAAACTTGTAATAACATTTTAAAGATACCAATCAATTAAATTTTAGAAAAATATATTTTTTTATTATTCAAAAAAATACATATATTGATTTCCTATGTTACATATTGGATATAGCACATAAATTTAAAGTCAACAATAAACTAATACATAGTCAAAGGAAAATTCATTGCTATAGTTCAAGGCCTTTGGTAGGGACTAATAATTCCTCCACTTTATCATATTAAAATACGAGTCAAATCTAAATATGAACCCGCTTTCCTTTTTCTATATGGGTTGAATTTTAATAATATGGTTTTAAAAACCATATAAAATATAGTGGCACAATATGTGGGTAACGTATATTTTATGGTTAATACCAAACCATAGTATATGTTTCAAAACCCATTTTTTTGACATATGAATAAATCGTGGCATGTAATATTGTATCCACCAAATGATGTGGTCTCCCCCTGTATCAGGTGGACCTTTTTTAATGGACTTTACTCCATCTATTTTAATACCATTTAAAATATTTAATGCCATAAACTCCAGTGGACAAATATTAAATTTGAATCCATAGACTGTTGCATATTTAAAAGAGCACGCTATTTTATGCATGACTAAGCTATATTAGGTTACCAATAAATAAAATTGCACCACATTTATTTACCAAGTGACTTGTTTCTATTGTGGTTAGTGCACTATGTGGAAGACTTTGTCTTCAAGAAGTCGAAGGTTCAAATTTTGTGGAGGCTGAATAGAACAATTTTGATCTACGTTCTTCCTTACCTTATCAGGATTCCATGTGTCAACTTGTGGTTGGTTCGTCCTGTCCAGTCAACATCTGACTCATCTCCACAGTCATAAATCTTGCCAACTTATCATCCCAGTCAACACTGCTACATGTCAAGTCTGCAACAATACCACATGTCAACCCCTGAACATTCCATGTGCCAAGTCCACAACACTACCACGTCACCCTGTCCTTTGGCTATTGAATGTTTCCATGTTTGGGAAATCGATCAGAATGCAATAATTTTTGCATACTGACTCATATTTTCGATCCGTTTACGCCACCGGAAAGCTTGCGACAAACACTTCTCAATGGTGTAGATTTAATGAGGATTTGAGAACTTTGATTTTTTAACATTTTGGGATCCTCCTGGATCACACCTCCCCACTAAGACCTTTTCGTCCTCCAAAAGGATATTAACCAGTCATCAAGTGCGGGATAGTCCACCCCACTTGTCATTTGTCTTTAAACTCTGTTATGTGCACTTGTCGCATAATTATCAATTGCAAAACAACCATGACAACTGAAAGCATATTGTTATCCACTTGAACTCGTTCACATCTCACTGAATCCACTACCATCCATGTTGAAAACAATAGCAACGATAACATCATAAATATGACTAAAACTGAACCAATATGTTTGATGTGCTTACACAACATTAACTTATCTTGAAGAAAAGTAGGATTGAATTTCCATTCTACAACCATATCATGCTCATGCTTAAGATCAATTGTTTTACTTGGCACAATTATAGGTGTGTTTCTTGCATAAGTTGTCTTTTTACTTAATTGTTCCATTGTTTGAAGAGATTGATTTTCTTTTAAGTGATGAGCATGTACAACATATTCATTTCCTTCTTTAGCTAAGTGATATTGATTATGTTCCCTGTATAAGATTGCTTTACAATCGTACAAATAAGAGTTTCCTAAGACCATTCCACATTCATTTAGTGGCACCACATCACACGTTACCTCATCCACAAACTTTGATGAAATTGCAAACTTTAAAGTGCCCTGCTTTGTTATGTGCAATTTGTGATTGTTGCTTATCCATTTAAGTGAGTAAGGTTTATGATGCATCTTAGTGTTTAATCCCAATTGTTTAACCACTTCCTCTGAAATTATGTTATATTTAGATCCACTATCTATCAATGTATCGATCTTAGTATGTTTCATTATTACCCTTATATGAAACAATTTACTTCTAAAATCATATCCATCACCAATTTTACCTATCAAACCAACTGCTGTGATTTTAGTCTCAACACGTGAATCATATCCCAAGTTTGTTGGTCGTGTTATTGTTGCAATTGTTTTTCTCTCTTTCCTCTCTTTGAACCACTTCGGTCTCTTCTCTGGGTGCAATTTCCAACAATGGTCATCATCATGCCCTTCTTTCTTGCAATCCTTGCAAGAGAGCTTCTCTTCCTTCCTTGTCATTGAATTTGCTTTCTTTCCATTCCCCTTTTGTGTGTCCTCTTTCCTTGAAGACGATTTCCCTGATACACCAACTCTTTTTTTCCCTGCTTCAATATATGTTGCTTGAACAGAAACCTCATCAAGACTAGTAGGTCCAAACATAAATAGAGTGTTACAAATATGTGCAGGTAAACCTCCTATATACTTCATAAGAGTTTCTTGTGTATGTCATGGAATATTTAACATTAATGTCATCTTATGAAATTCATCTGTGTATTCTTGCACCATTTGTTCTTTTCTTAGTTTAAGACTTTTCCATTCAATTAAATCTTTTTCCTTATAACCCAAAGGATAAAATTGCTTTCTAAGTGCAAAAATAAAATCTTGCCATGATGGAAATACATTACCAACTTGATGTGTACCATGTTGCAACTTACCCTTCCATGAGACGAGTGTTGTTCCTGCAAATGCCAACTTGATTTGGGTTGCCTCATCTTTGATTTGTTGCACACTGCAATACACTTCCATCTGTATGACCCAATTATCAAGCCTCTCAGCATTGACTTCACCATCATACATGGGAAATTCAAATTTCACATCAAACATAAGTAATGGCATATCATGTTTATGTTTATGGGAATGTTTTCTTGCGGTAGAAGTTTCACTTGTACTTGAAGAAGAAGATGATGATGGAGATGAAGGAGGTCAAGGAGGAGGTTTAGGAGGATCCTCTCATTCTTCACTTTTGTCTTGTTTTGAAGATTCCCCTTGGAAAGGCCTCTTCCATTCCAAGTAATCATATATAATACCTTTACCATATCAGACATGGCGAATAAAGTCTTTTGCAACTCTATATTGTTCTGAGACATACCTTATTCCAATGCCATCTTCTCACTTTGAAAATTCCTCTTCCTCGATCCATTCTTAGGATCTCCTTCAACAAGCTCGCCTTCACCATGACTTAGCTTTTCCCTGGTAATCATGCAAACTCAAACAACCAACTATCAACCTACTTTGATACCACTTGATCCAAAAATGATCTTTAAAGAGTTGGTTGATTTTTAAGCATGTGTTAAATTACCACTAAGGAATTAAGAAAAGAAGGATATTAAATGAAAGAATGTTGCAGCCATTAGAACACATAAAGAATGCAGAACAAAAAATGAACATTAAGAACATCAAACCATAACACCAAAACTTGTTAACGGATTTCAACAAAGTTGCCTACATCTCCAGGCCTTTGTAATTGTCTCAGTGGTGACCGCTTTATTTCTCTCTCCAAATGCTCATTACATCCATAAGAAGCTTGCAATCTACTACAAAATCTCTCTAATCTGTTGCATACATGATCTCCATAAACAAATCTACTCTACTCTCAAAGAGAATTAATAACCTTTTAAAAAAAAATCTCCCTTACATTATAAAAATACCCTTGCTTAAATAGAAAAAAAGTCATAACTAAATTAGGACTAGATCCACTTAAAATCACTAATATCCAAACTATATCCCAAAATATCTTTAAATAATCCCCATTTCCACTTTAGTGTGCTTATCCACTTTAATGGCCACAAAATATATAGTTTTAAAAAAACCATATAATAAATAATTCATAATATATGTTTCAAAACCCTCTTTTTTTTTTGGCATATATATAAATCATGGCATGTAATATGGTGTATCCACCAAATAATATAGTCTCCCCGTGCAACTTTTTTAATGGATATTGCTTTATTTGTTTTAATATCATTTAAAATACTTAATGTGTTTTCTCTTATGAGTTCATAAGTTCAAATCCAGAGGGGGTAAGGTATGTATACCTCCGTAGATTTTACTAGTCAAATCGTTGGGTGGAGGGGTTCCCTTGTCCCATAAACAAGGGGGTCTCATACACCAATTAGGTGTCTGGCTTGGCCGTGACCTTAAAAATGGATTATTATTATATTTATTATTTAAAGGACCACATGATTTTATGCATGACCAAGATATATTATGTTACTAATAAATAAAATTGTGTCACATTTATTTACCAAGTGATTTGTTGACATTGTGGTTAGCGCACTATGTGGAAGACTTTGTGTTGAAGAAGTTAAAGGTTTGAATCTTGTAGAGGTTGAATAGAAAAAATTTGATCTACACTCTTTTTGACCTTATCTGGGTGCCACGTAGCACCACTGGATTGGGCCATGTGTCACCCTATGGATGGCGTGTTCTGTCCGGTCAACATCTGACTCATTTGAACAGTCAGAAATCATGCCAACTTATCATCCTAGTCAACATTGTCACATGTCAAGTCTGCAACACTACCACGTGTCAACCCCTAAGCATGCCATGTGTCAAGTTTTCAACACTGCCATGTTGTAACAACCAAATATTTCTAAACATCATTAAGTTTCATAAGCAATTTATTTTGTAAACTGAAACAATAACTTCATAGCATAATATTGATTTTCATAACAGCAACTTCAGTAACTTAGATTTATCAATAAATAATGATTTCATGGTAGAATGAAATAAATACATAACTTAACAAATTACCTGGTTCTGATGCTAATTTTCGTTGCCTTGTTGCCTTGTTGTTGCCTTCCTGCTACCTGATACACAGATCAACCCTGCCACAAACAAAGAATAACTGCCCAAACCTATTGTCCTCCCTGCCAACTAGGAAAACTACCTAGCTCTAGCATATCTATGGATATCCTGACCCCCGTGCCCAAAACCTCCAGCAACTCGGTGCCTCAACTGATCAAAATCCATAACCAGAAACTTTCTGCTCACAGCAATTCCCCTCGAATCCCCTTCACATAAACCTTCCTTCCTCCCTGTTATCCCCGCTATCTAGGGATAACTAGGAGATCATGTCTCGAGGCCCACATGATCCCAGACATGGAGTACGAGAGAAGATTGAATTGAGCATGGCCCTTGAGGGCCCATCTTTTCTTCTTCTTAGCCAGACTTGTCCTGTCAGAAGTACCAGCC
>JASDQU011402499.1:144606-180113 GCA_032191745.1 Picea mariana | reverse complement strand
GGGGGGGGGGGGGGGCATTAATAGAGAAATTATATATTATATAATTATATATTATATAATTTCTCTATATATTATATATTATATTATATTATATTATATTATATATTATATAATTTCTCTATTAATGCACCCCCCTCCCACCTTCTATTAATGCCCCTCGCCCTCCCACCCTCTATAGAGGGTGGGAGGGGGAGGCATTAATAGAGAAATTATATAATAGAGGGTGGGAGGGGGAGGGGGAGGGGGAGGTGGGGGGCATTAATAGAGAAATTATATTATATAATTTCTCTATTAATAGAGGGTGGGAGGGGAGGGCAGGGCATTAATAGAGAAATTATATAATATAATTTCTCTATTAATGCTCCCCCCTCCCACCCACCCTCCCATTGTTAAAGTATATAATATTTTTTATTAATTGAATATGTATAGATTAGTTAATTGGGTGATTAGTTGATTTGGTTTTTTTCTATTTATGAAAACTCGTTAGTTAACCTCACCATTGTTAGTCAAATCTCTATTGTAGAGCATCTATTTAATAATGAGAAGGGTGAATCATACCCCATAGTTTTCCAGTGTTTTGTTCATTCATATCTCTGTATATCAGATTGACATGGTCTCAGAGTAAGATTGAGATAGTATCACACCAGGTCCATAAAATTGTTCAAAACGTGGAAAGCACACATACCATTGATCAAGATAGGTCGTGGAAGACACAAATTCATGGAGTCCACATCTCTAGAAATTGGGTGAAAGAAAAATGGGTAGAGCTAAAGCTAGCATGAGCCACATTAGTAGTTAGCTATTTGTTGAGGAGAACTACCATTTTCTCAAACCCTAGCCCATGGAATAAAGAGGGTTGTTGTTTTCTTAAGTTTTATTTAATTTGTGTGAATTACAATTTTGAGTATTTTTTTTCTACTATGAAAAAATATTGTTAGGGTTTGATAAGTTTCATTTGAAATTATTTTTGAAAGTGATAATTACTTTGGTTTCAAGTAGAAGTAAAAATATTTTATAAAGGAAAAAAAAAAACCGTTGATTAAAAAAAAATGAAAAATGAAGTTGGTTTATTTTAAGATTAGTGCATATATGTGGTGACTCATGGTGAAATTGACAAAGGGAACAATTTTTTTATTTTTTTAAAATAAAAAAATTTAGCGGTAACTAGACAAAGGTAAAAAAAATTGTAGAAATAAAGAACTAACCTTCACCCAGTTTCTTTGATTGTTGTTGATTTCTTTCAGTAAAAAGTCAATTTTTAATTTCTTCCACAAGTAATCTAGGGAAAAAACAAGGACCAATTATTGTTGGCAAGAACTATGAGTTGTGGTCTCTAAGGATGAAAACCTTGGCTTCTCAAATCCTAACCAAGCAACTCTACGGGACATGACTAATTAGCTTGCAGAATTGAGGAAAAATGAGAACAAGGCCAAGTTTTGGATCCATAGTTTAGTGGATGACTCGATTTCCCCAAGATAACAAGAGCATCTAGTGCAAAGAAAAGCTGCGATATTCTGGAATTAACATATCATAGTAATGACAAAATGAATACTGTGAAGCTTCAAACCCTAAGGAGACAGTTTTAAACCTTGAATATGAAGGAGGAAAAGAACATTGATCACTTCATGACCAAAGTGATGGGAGTTGTGAATCAACTAAAGATTCATGGAGAGAATATTGAAGACAAGAAGATTGTTGAAAAAGTTCTCATAAGCATGCCTAAGAAATTTGAAATGGTTGTCATTTCCATAGAAGAGTCCAAAGACATGTCTAAATTGACTATAGAAGAACTGATGGGTTCTCTTTTTTTTGATATTATGGTAGTTGAGGGAGGTATTTACCTCCACATGTAAACCTGACGAGAATATAATATTCTGGGAAGCAAGAAGAAACCCTAATTGACTGGTTAATAACCCTAGAAGACAAGTTGGCTCAAGGGAATGACTTGTATTAGGTTATTAGTCTCCAAGAGAAGAAGTCGGCTAAAGGAAATAATATATACTAAAGAATTAGTACCCAGAATAAGAAGTCGACCCAGGCAGTCTGCCAGATTTAGTATAAATACAGGAGGCCAATCTTCATTCTGGCAGGCATTCTCAGAACTGCAAAAGCAACACTTGTGCACACTGCAGTTGGCCAATTTGTGCGCAAGTCTGGAGGAGAGTTGTGGTTGCAGCTGTTGCAGCTATCAAATTTCAGTTTTGGCTTGGACTATCTCTTGATTATGGTTTGGACTATCTGATCATCTCTTGTTTGATGTGTTATCCTTGGAGAAGGGTGCGCTACCCTTTGTTTGGCTATCTAGCCTAGGGTTTGCTTCCGGAATGATTCTCTGTCAAGGTTAAGGTGCTCAGAGGGTGGCTTCGACCTGTGGTTGGGTGACAATAGTGATATTGTCTATGGTAAAACGAGCACATTCTAACAGGTTATGGGCCCACACCTCCTTCATTCATTCTAACCACTGGAAGAGAGCATAGACATAAGGATACTAAGCGCGTTGAAGAACTGTCGCTAGGGTTTCTAGCAAGAGCAGTTACTAAATCACTACCGCTAAGGTTACTAGCAGGTGCAGTTGCAAACACCCTAACCCTATCATTGAGGCACCTTAAGTGAATGGATTGACCTAATTTCCAGATAGACTAGTGCACCTTAGACTAGCGCACCTCCTGGTACTCTCAGCAAGCCAAGACGTTAAGTTTGAGTTTTTGATCAAATCTAGGGTTGACCAAGTCAAGGAAACCATGACCTACTCTATGAAGTCAAAAAACAAGTTAGATGGGGCTTCTAACTTCAAAGCACAGAAGACAAGGATTGACCTCATCCTTGCCAAGAATAAAGTGCAAGGTATCGTGAAAGGAAAGATCGTGGAACCGGAGTTTGAAGAAGGAAAAGAGAAGGAACCGTAGAACGTTGTAGTTATGGAAAAGTTCAGAAACAATGACATCAATGCCATGAGTATCATAGTGGAATCTATAAAAGAAGACTTGATACCCTACATCTCCCATCTTGACTCATTGAATAAGATGTACGATGCCCTAACAAACCTCTTCTCAGTCAGAAACATTGGACAAGTAATGAGTATGAAGAATGAGCTCTGTGACATGAAGATGAATGATGATGACAACATAACATCATACTTTGTGAGGATCTCTCAATTAAGAGATCAACTACAATCTATTGAAGAGATCATCTCAGAGAAGGAACTGGTAAATATAGTGCTCAATGGTCTTCCCAAGACATGGGATGCATTTGACGCAAGCATGAACACAAGGAAGGAGTATCCTACATTTGAAGAACTTTGGACTTGTTGTTCACAAGAAGAATCAAGGATCAGTGCAAAAGAGAAACCTCAAAAGAAATACGATGATCAAGCCTTCACAACAAAGTTCAAGCATTCCAGGAATAAAAAGAAGTTTGGCTCAAGAAAGAAACCAAATCAAGAGAAAGATATGTCAAGAATACAATGCTCCAATTGTCGAAAGTATGGTCACTACAAGAATCATTGTCCCGAGTTAAAGAAAAGGAAGGAAACACAAGAAGCATCAATTGTCGAAGAAAGGGAACCCTCAAAGAAATCCAAGCAGGAGAAAACAAACTTCTTCTTCTAAGACAAGGTAACAATACTCTTCATAGTTCTTGTATATACCATATCTTTTGTACATATCTTGCATATCCATTTCTTAGAAGATAACATGTTCAAAGAAAAATTATACCTATGGAAGAACAACAAGATAAGGATTGCTATCATTATGAATACAAGTCAGACAATACACATGAAAGGATGAAGTACATCAAACAATTCATGTGGAATTTATTACATAAGTAACAACTTCGAGATAAGCCAAGATCATAATCAATCTTGAAGAAACCTAGAAGAAGTAAAGATAGAAAGAAGTCAGGAATCAAGAGGAAATTGGAGAAAGACTTATGACACCTTGCAGAAGGCAATAAAGATGCAGATGGAAGTGTGGATTATGTTAGATGGAGGGAGCTGATTATATACTCCCTAAAGAAAAACATGCACTCATACATGAAGCAAGGATTAGGAGGGAGATAATCCTATGATCCATTGAAGATGATGAAGTATATATCCATGGTAGCAGCCATGAAAATAAGTATGTGTTCAATTTGACTTTAGAAGAAGTCTTCTTCGAAAAGAAGCCTCAAAGTATCCCTGGTTTTCCATCCACATCCATGATCCTATGATGAAAGGAAGGAGGCAGAATCATCAAGGCATGAAATCTATATAAAACTCCATGAAATCAAGAGCTAAAGAGAAACATGAGGAAGAACATGAAGATTCCAAGAGAGAAAGAAAAGACAAAACAACCAGTCAGTGTATCAAGAATCACAAGACTACCATCCCGACATGAACTCACTAAAAGCAATCAAGCAGAGGAACTGAAAGTTGTGACGTAGAACAGTGTATGGAAAACTTATGGATGAAAGCATTGCGAGATATATAACTAGAGGTTCTCCCAGATGGAGGGAGAAGACTGTCATGATTGTTCGTTCCAGTAAACCAGACATACCTCTCCATGAGCCATTATATCGTCCGCAATATCCATGGGTTGGAATTAACATCAGACAAATGTAAGGATTGTTCTCCTCAACAGAGTAATCAAACAAAGAAGTGTATAGCAACCTCAAGTTTTTGAGGCATACCATAAGGAGACTCTTGTATGTAGATGGAAGAAGACAACTTGGTAGAGAGCCTCCCATGCACAGCAAAATCATGGTGAAAAACTTTCTATAACATAGATAATGTATCAAAATGGTTACTCAGAAGCTCAGGATGATGGATTGCTAATCCATGACAAACCCTCATGATGGCAGAAGAAGTACCACTTGGATACGTTCCAGTTTGACTCTTGACACAATGTCATGAGCGAGCATGAAACAAAAGATGAATCCAACAATGATTGATCAGAGCTATATGAAGCCTTCAGAGAATACCAGTGTTCCAGAAAGACCGAAGTACATTGAGATCAAGCATTACACTCTCCATGATGAAGTCCAGAAAAGAGAAAGTGGTTCTCAAATATATATCTCCATAGATGAGCAGATAAGCAAACATTTTGATAAAGCCTCTGTCCAAGATAAAAGAGTTTGTGTACTCAAGTTGGATCTCGTGGAGACGACTTCCTTATTGAAAAAGGAAGAGATGACTCCCAGGTTGGGAGGGAGCACTGATGCGTCATTGATTTATGGGCAATCATTTTTCAGTTCAAAAAATGGTCCAGGATGAGCAGTTCCTTTCCAGTTCGAAAAGTGGTTTGAGATTTCTGACGGATAGACATTTTCCAGTTCGAAAAATGGTCCAGATCGAACAGTCATTTTCGAAATGATTGTTGATGTACCATAGACAGTGATTTCCCATTATGGTTAACATGGGGAATGGTCTAGGACAGTCTCTCTTCTTGAGGGTTACTCAAGAAGACTGGTCTGCCTAGCCGGACAGTCATTCTTTTGAAGCTCACAGTTGTGAGTAGTTTCAAAGAATGGTTTGTTTTTGGAGGTTGGTGCAGGACAGTCATTTCCTTTGGAAATGGTCTGGACAGTCATTCCCTAGGGAAGATTCATTCTCTCCAGGTTGCACTTTGTTTAGTGCCAGAGGAATGGCCTAGATAGGTGAATGGTCTAGGTTCAGCAATGAGGGACAGACATTCCCTAGGGCAGACTCATTCTCTCCAGGTTGCACTTTGTTTAGTGTCGGAGAAATGGCCCAGGGTTGGGAATGGTCCAGGATCAGAAATCGAGACAGTTATTCTTCCTTGCTTGAGAAGAATAGTCCAGATAGCTCATCATTGATGTTTTACCTTCTAAGGGTAGATGCTCTTCCAAGATCTCACAAATGTGAGTGGAAGAATGGCCTAGATGATTCAGTTTATATCATAACAATGTTTTTTGTGTAGGTTGATATCAGATGATTGTTATGGAGATTGTATGTCTCTAGACAGTAGATGTATGCTACTTTGGTGGATGTGTTCCACTTATTGTGACTATATGTCACAGATCAAGTATATGTGTGCTACTTGGTGTGGTAGTGTACCACTGGATTGTAGTTGTGTACTACTATGGATAGACACAGTTGTGTTCTATTGAATGATATTGTTCTGATTGCCTTGAAGACTATCAACGGTGTTGGAAATGATTATCAGCTAGATGGATGATCAAAGGATAGATATTTCCCAGACGAAAAATGGTTCAGAACATTTATTATTCTAGGACATATGTCCAGATTAGAAGAATGGCTCTTGTGTCACTCTGTGGTGTGAGTGACGTATCCAGCATCATTTCTAATTACTCAGATGGAGTATGGTTTCGAGAGATGATGCAGCTGATGACACTGATAGTGATGATGGTTCTCATGATCTAGTCATGAGATAGTCTATACGACTATGTTGATGCGACTGGGTAAATGGTATGTTTGTGCTCAAGACCATTACCTTCAAATACCTCCCTAGCTAGGAGGGAGTGTTGATATTATGGTAGTTGCTAGAGGTATTTACCTCCACGTGTAAACCTGACAAGAATAGAATATTCTGGGAAGCAAGAAGAAACCCTAATTGATTGGTTAATAACCCTAGAAGACAAGTCTGCTCAAGGGAATGACTTGTATTAGGTTATTAGTCTCTAAGAGAAGAAGTCAGCTAAAGGAAATAATATATACTAAAGAATTAGTACCCAAAATAAGAAGTCGGCCCAGGCAGTCTGCCAGATTTAATATAAATACAGGAGGCTAGTCTTCATTCTGGAAGGCATTCTCAGAACTGCAGAAGTAGCACTTGTGCACACTGCAATTGGCTAGTTTGTCTGCAAGTCTAGAGGAGAGTTGCCATTGCAGCTAGCAGATTTCAGTTTTGGCTTGGACTATCTATTGATTATGGTTTGGACTATCTGATCAGCGCTTTTTTGATGCACTATCCTTTGAGAAGTGTGTGCTACCTTTTGTTTGGCTATCTAGCCTAGGGTTTGCTTCCAGAATGATTCTCTATCAAGGTTAAGGTGCTAAGAGGGTGGCTTCGGCCTATGGTTGGGTGACAATAGTGATATTGTCTATGGTAAAATGAACACATTCTAACACTTTTTTCCCATGAATCAATAATCAACATGGAAGAGGAATCCTTAGAATATGCCTTCAAGACTCAAGAATTCATTGGTAGAGGATGAGGTAGAGGAAATAGAGGCAAATTTCAAAGAGGAGGTAATCATCAAGCAAAAGAAAGAACAACACCAGAATAGTCAGGACGATCAAATCAACCTAAAAACTCTCAGAATCAAAGGGGGAGAGACAAAAGATGGACAGACAAATCCAAAGTCCAATGTTACTAATGAAGAAAATATCGTCACTATGAAAGTGAATACAAAAGGAAATAGTCATATCTAAACAAGGGCAGAGATAATATCTCCAATGCCAAAGAAGGGTCGTTAGAGACAATCTTCATTTCATGTCAAATCACTAAAGAAGATCACAACAAGGATCTTCAGTTGTTGGAAAATGGCTACAACAATCACGTGACAGGTAACAAAAAGTCATTTTCTAGCATTAATAGATGTGTTCAATCTAAAATTACTTTAGGAGATGATTATCATGTCAAGGCCTTAGGCGAAGGTGTTTTGTTAGTCTTAACCAAGAAAAATGAGAAGAAATGCATTCCTAATGTCATCTATGTACCCAATATTAGACATAATCTAATAAGTATAGGACAACTGAGTCAAAATGGTTATGATGTCAGATTCAAGGACTCCACATGCACTATCTTAGAAAATCCACCTAGTAGAAGACTTGTTTCAAAGGTTCAAATGACCAAGAATAGAATGTTCCTATTGAATTTGAGAAGTGTAAATATGTCATAGTTATATGTGTTAACACTGAGTAAATTGTTGGGTTGAAGAAACAATCTACAAAGGTAACCTACAAACCAACTTTAAGACTGAAAACTAGACTTTCCAATCTAGAGAGGGCTCTCTCTGATAGACGGGTTTCTTTAAAAAGATGGCTAGATTTAAAACTTTAAGATATTTTTTAAAGGTTTGCTGACAAAAGATAGTCCTTCTAGGGCTATGGAGTCAACCCCTGAAAAGAAAGAAAACAATGTTTCATAGATAGAACTCCTTAGAGGAACAAAAGCTAAACAAGGTGATGAACTTCAGTGTTTAGTTTGATCATATAGGGCGAAAGAAGAAAGGAAACATACAACAGAATTAGAGCACCACAGTAGATGAATTATGATCTTAGCTGGGAAGATAGATAGAATTTAAATCAGTTCAGTATAGAGCACCACTTAGATGAGTTCTGGACTTTAAAATTTACCAATTTAAAAAGAAGAGAAGTGCAAATGAATATGAATACACCTGAAATACATACAGAGAAAGGTACAAGATTCATATCATCACCATTAGAATCTTTTTCTTAAGGAACTCGGGACTTCTGCATTTGTATTTCTTTAGATTCAGGAAATTACATAGAGGATCAAAATATCTATACTTTTGCCCGTGCGCCCCCTTTTTTACATCAAAATATTCCCTATATATAGAAACTAAAGTTACACTTAGCTGCTAGGAGTCGAACTACTATCTCCTAGAGTTATGGATTTGGTTGTTTTCAAAGAGAACAACAACCTCTACAAAAATTAGAAAAAATAGGAAAACCGATCTGGCAATCATAAACTATCCAGTATGTTATTTACAATCATAAATTCTTTTAGAAAATCACAATCATATGATTGTGATGAATCATCATGTGTATTGCTAGACAACATTGCCATCGGTGCGTAGTAAATTTTGGTTTATGTTGCACAAATGTTGGCTACGAAATATGCGCAGTGATTTCGGGCAACGAATCTTCATGCTAAGGTTGTGCACGTGAATCCAGCTGGCAATAGAGAATGGAATCATTCAGTTTGTTCGTAGCTTCCTTGAAAAACTCACTTGCAGTTGTAAGGCCTTGTTTGTCCTTCTCAATGAAAAATTTTGTCTTTTCAAATTCTTCACCTGTCTCAACAAAGTCGCATTTCTTTTCAATTTCGATTGAGCGCCAAAGAGAGCTGCACATGCATCGTCAATAGTTGGTCTTTATTCCTTGAAATGTTCCATGATTCTTTCCTTTGATATCCTTTTTTCCTCCCTGAGCTCAATGATCACATTTTGAGCCTCTCTTAGTTGCTTTTTTAGCCAATTTATATTCTTTTCTCCTCCTATTGGGGAAGTAGGAGATCTCTGACCTGCTTGACTCTGTGATGCTGGTGTTTCAGGAATTTTTTATGCTAGTTGCCTTCTCAATTCTCTGTTTTCTTGATAGAATTGGGTTATGACGTGTTGATCTTTCTTTAGTTTTTGTTTCACCTCCTTAGTATTTGCATCTTCCTCACCTAAATCCACTTGCTTTTCATCAATTCTCTGGTTTGCACATTCAACAAGCTCTGGTTGAATTGTGGGTATGGGAAATCTCCTGGCAGAGGACCCGATGCATGGTTTACTAGGAGCTTGGATCTCCTCAGTTTCATCATTAAATCTTAGCTTGATTCTCTTCTGGGATGTTGGCTTACTGAGTGATGAGTCTTCCATTTATTTTCCTTTTCTTCTTTCAGCAACATTTCCTCTTCTCACCTTTGAACTATGAAGTGTTGATTTCTCAGCAAATAAAGGAATGTCTCATTTAGGGTCTCTAGGAATGTTTGCCAAATTCAGGAAGGAATTCCAATCCTTGTCAATTAATGAATAAGTTGTTCTCTTGTTGGTCAGCTTTGGCTTGGACATTGTGTGCCATCTTCCCTAGGCTTTGACACAAGAAGAAAGGTAAGTTTAAGGGATATGTCCCTGTGAAATGCATCAGTAACTTGATGTGGTATGGATGCACCTTGTCGAATCTTCCCTCAAAGGTGAAGTTCTTCCTGATTATCTTCAAAATTTTCTCAAAAGGTTCCAGGAGATACTCACTAGGAATGTCGGCTCCAATTTTTTGATTTTGATATTCAGGGTTGATGAAATCCATATAACATGAAGTATCTAATGGAATACCTTTAAACCATTTTTCTTCCTGGAAAGGGATCTCCGTCGCAGCTAACATCCCTGCAATAGTTGCACTGACACCAATAAAATTAAGGGCGAACTGTTTAGTTAGTTGTGTATTATATCCTTGAATCTTTTCACAAAAACATATGCATTCGGCTTGTTCGAAGGAGACTCTGATCATCGAGTTTTCATTTATTAGCTTTAAATCGTAAGGTTCAAACCTCATGACCTTGCCACTTCTTGCATTCTTTCTTTTACTTTGAGAAGCTGCCATGATGTTGGTATATGTCAATTTCAGGGGCGCGACAATAGATTGTAATAGCCTCTCTGTGCAGTGAATAAGAATAGTAACCTTTGCACAATGCACAAGAAAAAGTATCAACAGGAAACTTTGTGCGGCAAACAAATCAGTGGCAGAAAATTTGACGCAGCAGTAAAGTGTGACGAAAAATTTCGGTGCAGTAGCAAACAACAATGGGAAACTTGGCGCAGCGAAAATCTCAGCACAGCAGTAGGTAGTAAGAATTTAGTTCAAAAGAAAGAAGGTTGACTATGAGAAAAAACAACTCGTTCCAGAAGCTAATTTGCAACGGTCTCCAAGGAAAACTCTTGAACAATGACTGAAAGCGATGGAGGATATGCAACAAAATCAAAATAGCAGATTTATGTAGCAACTGGCAGCAAATAGTATTTACGCAGCGAAGGGCTTCGAAGCTTGCTGGAAAAACTATGGACAATGCACAAATTTTGAAAGTGATGGATAAGCATGAAGGGTGACCAATATTTATGCTTGAATGGATAAGGAATGAAATTATGGAAAGGGACGAAAAATCCATAGCAACGAGAAGTTTGAAAGCAGGTTAAATATTTGTGTAGTGAACTCATGCAGCGGGTACTCCTTTGAAGTGTGCAATAGCACAAATGATATGGAGCGTTATGATTGTTCACTTTTCTAACTTCATGATTAGGTAATGATGCCCCATAATATCTTTTGACATGACCTTTATCCTAACCACTTGACTTGACCTTGGTGCTTAAATTCCACTTTTTTGACATGAATCGAGACTTAGGAAAGTAGATCCTTACAATTTAAACAGGACGAACCTTACACCCTTTTACCGATTTTTTTCCAAACTCCTTACTCGTCTATTCAAACCAATCCTTAATTTTTCCACTGACCTCATAAAATTTGACACACCAACTGTGACTTACTCAAGAAAGCTTTAATTTTTACAAAAACCAAGACATGGCTCTAAAACATTTTGGGCAAAACTTTGACTCTAATAACAAAAAACAAGGTGCTAACAATATGCACAAAATGTCTCAAAAACATATGATACTTGGTTGTGGCATCTTAGATATGGTCACCTACCTTTTAGGAGTCTTAGTCTCTTGCAAAACCAGTCAATGTTTAAGGGACTGCCTATATTGAATGAACAAACCAACCCTTGTGAAAGTTACATCCTTGGATATCATCAAAGAGATAGTTTTCAAGTAGCCTCCTACAAATCCAAAGAGCATCTAGAACTAGTTCACACAGATCTATGTGGACCCATGCAAACTCAGTCCATTGGTGGAATTTTTTATTTTATAATGTTCATTGATTATTTTAGCAGGAAAGTTTGGGTATATTTCCTCAAAAAAAAATCGGATACATACACAAAGTTCAAATAATTTAAAGTTGTAGTAGAAAAATAGAGTGTCAGATATGTCAAAGTGCTCGAGTGAGATGGAGGAGAGTATAATTCAAAGGAGTTTGCAATTTTTTGTAAGCAACATGGAATTGAAAGGAAATTCACCACCAAATATACTTTGCAGTAGAATGGAGTGGCTGAAAGAAAGAATCGGATCATCATGAACATGGAAAGGAGCATGATCAAAGATAGAAATATGTCCAATGATTTTTTGGTTGAAGTTGTTGCTTGTTCAGTCTACAGTACTTGTAGCATCCCTGACCCCAAGTCAAGGCACGCTACCGCATAATTTCTCTTTGATGCCAATATTAACTTTTCCTGGCATGGCTCTATAAAAACTATTGTACAAACTACCCTGCATAAACTACATCTATGTATCCTAGCAAGAAAACCAAACCATGCAAAAATCATGTAGAGGCATAATAAAACATGTGGAGCAATTACATGCAAGATACAAGATGCAATATTTTCATTAAACACAATACAACACATTAATTCAACAATTAAGAATTCAAAACATGTCACTTATGTTTTAAAAGAATCACCAACTAGCTACATACCTCTAACATTCCTCCTAGTCATACACATTATTGTTCCAATTCTCAACAACAAGTCACCCCCGATCCAGGGCTATGACTCCATCGGGTAAAAGGTACTCTCATCAATCCCACTGAGGTCTAACAACTCACAACAAAGCAAGACAAGGCCAATGGCACCAACTCCAACAACAATTCCCTTCACAGCCTCTTATTCCCCGCAGTCTGTCCCACCCAAGGAAATGTACCCCTTCATTGCTCCATAGTCTTAGGCTATCCCACTTCTTTTTCAGATTTCAACAATAAGTCAACCAGGAAATCTCAAAACTTTGTGGAACTTTGAACACAAGGATTCTCTCATGGAGTTACAGGCACCCACAAGGCTAGCACACAAGGAAAACTACCCCAACAATCCTCATCTTGGGTCTTAGCCCTTCCCAAGGAAACCCACGGATAAAAACACACCCAAATGACCAAGGTTATATAGGGCGACCACTCCAATATTTCCTCCAGCTCACTCCCCAGACCAGTAGAAACTCCAATGATTGACCAAATATCCCCAAATGCACTAAACCTCGAGCTTAATTATGCATCCAAACAACATGACAAGTAGCAAAAGAGTAACCACTTCATCTCTTTTGGGAATTCATCCCTCCCCAAAGACTTAGGATAAAACACATAAGCATGACAATAACTTAGGCTTGAAATTTTTAGGAATATTTTGTTATATTCCATGGCTTAGCACCCCCTAGATTAAGCCCCTCTCAAGTCCCTTAGCCCCATTTCCCTCTTGTGGAGTCCTATCCCCCCATACTATTTTCATCTTGAGTTCTCCAGTTGTGATGTATATTTAATAATTTGACAGTGTGATTACAAAATGAAAAACTTGTTGCATCGACCACAACTTACAGACTCACCAGCCTAATATCACACATGCATCATGGCCTAAACATCTACACACACAAGGCACTCTGGCCCAAAATCATCCTAGATCACCAGCCTATATGAACATATATACATTCATATATATAGTTTCCACATGGGGGTATTACATCCCCCCCCCCCCTCAATTGTATGCATTGTCCTCGGTGCATTATGTAAAATGTTCATTTCAAAATTCTTCAAAAAGCTCCAAAAATATGTGGGTATTCTTCCTGCATGATGTCATCATGCTCCCATGTAGCATCCTTAGGTCCACTAGATCTTTACTAGTCATGTTGCTTGATTTTAGAGTAGCTTGAATTTCTTTTCCAGTATGCACACAAGTTGTACTGGGAAGTCACCTCCTTGCTCCACCTAAATCACACTCCAATCAATAACATTATTAGCATCAGACACATATTTCTTAAGAAATGATGCATGGAATACATTATGCACATGCATAGATGCAAGTAACGCTAACATATATGCAACAGACCCAAACCTTTATAAGATTTCAAATGGCCCATGGTAATGTGATGCCAACTTTGAACAGTTCCCCAACTTCAGGGAACTTCTCTTGGCCTTCATTTTTAAGAACAGATGGTCGCCCACTTTAAACTCTCTATGTATTCTTCCCTTATCAACATAAATTTTCTTCCTGACCTGAGCAACTTTCAATTTATGCTTAATCTTTCCCATCTTCTCTTCCATTTCCTTGATCATCTCATGCCCAATCACTCCTCTGTCTATTGGGTTATCCTAGCTCACTAGAGTGTTTCACTTCCTATTGTAAAGTGCCTCAAATGGACTCATCTTTTATGATGAATGATATCCATTTTTCTATGAAAATTCCACGAGGTGAAGTTAGTCTTCCCACTAACAAGGATTTTCCATCACATACATTCACAACATATCTTCAATATCCTTATTGATTCTTTTTGTTTTCCCATCTGCCTCCAAGTGATATGTTGTATTGAAGCTCAGATTTGTTCTGAATCCATTCAATATATCCTTCCAAAATTTTGAATTGAACTTAGGATCTTTGTCAAACACAATTTCCTTAGGCACACCATGCAGCCTGACAATTTCTTTCATATAAATGTCTACAATATTTGTTGATTTATGTGTTAGCTTCACTGGAAAAAAAATGAGTTTCCTTGGTAAACTTATCCACCACCACCATGATGGAATCATGTTGCTTCCCTGTCCCGGGCAGCTTGGTGATAAAATTCACTATCACCACTTCCCATTTCCACTCAGGAATGGCTAATGGTTGCAACAATCCAGTTGGATGGTTGTTATCATATTTAACTTTCTGACACTCAATGCATTTGGATATATAATCAACCACATCCCTTTTCATGCCTGGCCAGAAATATTAACCTCTGACAATTGTTATGGTCTGTTGATATCCTGGGTGCCCAACATAAGGCACATATGCATTTCTTTCAACATAGTTCTTTTCAACTCCTGATTATTAGGCACATACACTTTGCCTTTATACATGAGGACCCCATCCTCTTTCAATGCATAATATTTAAATTTATACTAAAATTTTCCTTGTTGGTGCCTCATCTTCTTTCACATATAGCTAATTTGATTTGGCAGCTTCTAGAATTCTATCCTTTAAATCATAAATATACATGATTATGGTTGAATCATGCATCACATGCACCTTCCTATTGAGTGAATCAACCACTATGTTCTCCTTGCCTTTGATATGATTTATATCAAAGTTGTATTCATTGAGGAATTATAACCATCTTACCTATCTGGAATTTAAATTCAACTATCCAAATAGATATTTCAAACCAATGTGGTTTGTCCTCAATTCAAATCTTCTACCCACAAGGTAGTTTCTCCAAATCTTCAATGCATGAATAATGGTTTCCATCTCTAAGTCAATCATGGCATAGTTCCTTTCATGCTCCATGAGTTTCCTAGACTCGTAGCAAACCACATAATCATTTTGGGTAAGAAAAACACCTAGTCCTTCTTTGCAAGCATCTATGCATACCAAAAAATATGCATTATGATCAACAATCCTTAGCATTGGTGTAGTTGTCAGCGATTATTTCAAATGAAGAAATCCCTCTTCACATTCCTCGATCCATTCAAACTTCACACTCTTCTTCTGCAAAGAAATTATAAGATGTGCAATCTTGGAAAACCCATTTATAAATCTCCCGCAGTACGCTGCTAGTTCCATGAATTACCTGACCTCTGTGACATTCCTTGGAACTTCCCATTCTCTGATTACTTTAATCTTATCTACATCCATTTCCATTCCCTCTTCTAAGATTATGTGACCCAAATAATGGATCTTCCTTTGATAAAATGAGCACTTGCCCAGCTTTGCATAAAATTGATGCTCCCTTAACACTTGTAACACTATCCTTAAATGTTGATCATGCTCCTCTTCAGACTTACAGTAGATAAGTATGTCATCCAGGAAAACAATGACAAACTTATCCAAGTATTTTTTGAAAATTCCATTCATTAAACACATGAATATACATGGTGCATTTGACATCCCAAATGGTACCATTACAAATTCATAGTGACCATACCTTGTTCTAAAGGCAATATTTTTTATATCTTCATATTTAATCCTTACTTGATGGTATCTTGACCTGAGGTCAATCTTAGAAAATACCTTGGAATCCTTCATCTGATCAAAAAGATCATCTATCCTTGGCAAAAGGATATTTTTTCTTCACAATAGCCTTATTCAGTTGCCCGAATTCAATGCACAGTCGCAAGGTTCCATCCTCCTTCTTTACAAAAAATATTGGGGCACCCCAAGGTGAGACACTTGGGCATATGTACCCCTTTTTCAATAGCTCATCAAGTTGCATTTGTAGTTCTTTAAGCTCTAGTGTACTCATTATGTACGGTGTCTTGGAAACTAGATTTGTTCTTGGCATTAAGTTAATGGAGAAATTTGTGTCCCTCTTAGGTGGTGAACTTGGTATTTCTCCAAAGACATCTTCAATTTCCCTTGGGACTACAAAGTATTCAAGACTTGGCACTTTATTCTTGGAGCCTACTTTTTCCATGTGAAATGCATACATTCGGCATCCCTTTCTAACACTTCTTTTTAGTTGCCTAGCCAAAATTTCTTTGACTGACATTGCTCTTGGAATGCCTTGAAGTGATCTTAAGTTTCCTTCATAATCAAGACAAGTGAATGCCTTCTTGTAGCAGTCCAAGACGACATGATGCTTTTCCAACCAATCCATACCAATTATGTATTCATAAGAACCTAATGTTATGATGTTCAAATACACTTTCATACTAATCTCATTCATGTCCAATGGACAATCCTGAACTTATTCAATGATTCTTATTTTAGCTCCGGTAGCTAGACGAAATAGCCAAGATTTCCCATGTTTACTTCTTTGCAAGTGAAATATTTCCACAAGTTTAGGATCTATATAACTATGGATAGCTCCTAAATAAATTAAAATGGCTATAGCTTGATCATTGATCTTACATTCCACTTCAATCATATGAGATTGAAAGTCATCTTGCTTGTTTTCCAAGGCTACATAAATCCTTAGCATGCTTCTACCCGTATCTTCAATTTTATCATCCTCTTGGATGTTGTGCACAGTCCTATTTTCACTTATGTGAGGACAATCTTTGTACATGTGATCTCCCTCACTAGCCCAACATTTAATGGGTTGTTGTCTTGGTCTTTTCCCCAAGGTCTCTGACATCTTAGACTCATTTTGTGTTGGTTTTCCTTGGGGATTATTTCTAAATAAAGGTGGCTTAAACCCTTTCCTTCTCTGCTCCATCTTGCCTTTTTTCTTGTCGACCCAAGTTCTATGAGACTTTGACCCTCCTTTATTTTGATTGTAAAGGCACTTGGATCTCCTTATTGATTCCCCCAATGTATTGGGCTCATCATATTGAATCTTATCACTATATATTGAGGGTAGCCCACTCATAAATATTTGTCTCTTGACTTGCTCAACCTGGATGAAGTCAACATACCTTAGAAACTCCAGAAATATCCTTTCATACTCATCCATGGTCATGCACCCAAGCTTGAGTTCAAAGAACTCCTTCATCTTTATGTCATAATATCCCTAGGACAAATATTTCCTCTGGAAATATTTTCTGAACTTCCTCGAGGTTAACTTATTTTCATTAATGTGCTTGACTTGCACAAGTTGGTCCCACCACATTAATGCTTTCCCTTTTAACTGGTAAATTGAAATTCTAGATTCTACTTGAGAGGGAAAATTATGCAACTGAAAATAATTTATCATGCCCAACAACCGTGCCTCTGCATCTTCATCCTTTCATTTCTCACCATCAAAGGTAGGAGGATTGATATTTCTCATCTCCTCTTGTATTACATCCACTCCAATCCTCCTCTTATGATGTCTAACATGAGATCAACTTTGACTGCTCCCTACTCTTGCATATGAGTGTCTTGGTTGTTAAATTATGAGTTTGATTTCTTATGCGGAATAATTCTTTTATTTTCTTCAATACTTTGATTCCAGCTTAATACACTTCAACAATACCAAATCATAATTGAATAGCAATAACTATGTAGATAAGTAAGCATACACATCAACAACACATATACCCCCGGGAAACCCTGTACAGGGAGAAAAACTCCAACAAACGATATTCCTTTATTGCATTAATAATGTAAGATCACTTACAAATATCCACCATGAATGTTCTTCTCTTAAAGAGCTTGCCAAGATGACTCTGAACTGACAAAGACCTAAAATACCTTGTTGAAAAACACCTCTGATATGTTGCCTCAATTGTTGATATATAGCACTGATATGTTGCTTTGGTATGTTGCCTCTTTATCACTGATGTGTGCCTCTATTGCTTCACCCTTAACCTACATCTCAAAACTATATTGAAGAGAGAGGTCGACCTCTGCTTATATAGGTTGAAGAGGAGAAGAGAGACTCAAATAGTAACATGTTTGCATGAGTTAATCATAACTCAGCTTCATACTTTAGTTTGAACTTATAACTAGAATTGAGACTGGTTACAACTCAGCATTACACATTAGTTCAAAAATAGAACTAGACTTGAGACTGGCATGCTTTAGTTCGAACTTAGAACTAGACTTTAGACTAGTTACAACTCAGCAGTACACTTTAGTTCAAAAATAGAACTAGACTTAAGACTTTAGTTGCAACTCAACATTACACTTTATTCTAAAATAGAACTAGACTTAAGACTTCAGTTGCAACTCAACATTACACTTTAGTTCTAAAATAGAACTAGATCACTTAAGACTTCAGTTGCAACTCAACATTACACTTTAGTTCTAAAATAGAACTAGACTTAAGACTTCAGTTACAACTCAGCATTACACTTTTAGTTCTAAAATAGAACTAGACTTGAGACTTCAGTTACAACTTGACTCTTTACAAGGCAATTTGAAATTATCTTCATGGTGGATAATGTTACACGTGCCAACGCACTAGATCAATACATTTATCATTTGCAATATTAGGAATATTGTTTGTTTCTAGCTCATAGGAATTTTATATTCAACCTAACTTTTTCTAGATGCATTGACTTTTGCTCATGGCTCACAAGGTTTGACTAGGCTCACAGAGGTTGTATGTTCCCCCTGAATTTTGCACTAGTCTGTCTATGCTCACAGAGGTTGTACGTTCCCTTGACTTTTGCACTATATTTTCTATGCTCACAGAGGTTGTACATTCCCCTTGACCTTTGCATTAGACTCACATAGCATCTCATTCATCCTGACTTTTGGTTTGACTCACAGAGGTTGTACGTTCCCCCTGACTTTTTTCAATACCTCACAAGACTGGTTGATTCTCCGAATCTCCTTGGCTAGCCTCAGGGAGGCCCATATGGCCTCTCATTAGAGAATGACTGTCGATGCTGCCAAATTTAACACTCCCTCTCAACGAGGGAGTCATTCTCAGCCACACCATGATTTCCTCTCAGTTGCACAAACTGTCTTGAGGTCAAAGGCTTGGTCAAGATATCAGCTACCTGCTCGCTCGTGGCTATGTATTGTAACTTTATAGTTTTTCTCTGGACCAAGTCTCGGATGTAGTCGTACATCATGTCAATATGTTTTGACCTGTCGTGAAATAATGGTTTCTCTATCAATTTTATGCCACTTTGATTATCACAGTGAACCACCGTCGTCTCGAGCTTGTTACCAAACAACCCAGAAACCAATTTTCTGAGCCATATTGCTTCCTTGCTAGCATTACTTGTTGCAATGTACTCATCCTTTGTTGTACTCTGTGAAATGGATCCCTGCTTCCGGCTTGACCAAGAGATCATAGCGGATCCTAAACTGAAGCAGTATCTAGAAGTACTCTTCTGATCCACTAGGCTTCCTGCCCAGTCAACATCTGCATACCCATGCAGAAATAAACCACCATTGGATGTATATCCCAGACCATAAGTAATGGTCCCTCTTATATATCTCAAGATGTGCTTTGCTGCCACCTAGTGTATCTGTCTCAGTTTAGTCATGAATTGACTCATTGCAATCACTGCATTGCATATATCTGGCCTAGTGTGGATCATGTACATCAATGATCCAATCATCTACCTATACATGGTGGGATCCACCAAATCTGAACCTGTATCAAAATCATGCAGCTTTCTCAGGTTGGTAACCATCAGAGTAGACATGGATTTGCAATCCATCATACCAAACCTCTTTAGTACATCCACTGTGTATTTTCCTTGTGCCAGAAATATCTCGCTCGGTCTTTGCCATACTTCCAATCCTATGAAGTAATGCATCAAGCCTAAGTATTTCATCTCGAATTTTGAGGTTATCTCCCTCTTACACCAGGCTATTATCCCTTCATCTACTGTTAGAAAGATATCATCAACATATAGTATTAGTATAACAGGTTGGTTACCTCTTACCTTGAAGTACATATTTGCATCAGCATCACTTTTTTGAAAGCCCGGGCTTTTAAGAAAGCCATCAATCCTGTCATACCAAACTATGGGAGCCTGCTTAAGACCATATAAGGCCTTCCTTAGCTTGCATACATGAGTTCCTTTGTTATGCAGTAAAAAACCATCTGGTTGTTCCAAAAATACCTCTTGTTCAATCTTTCCATTCAAGAATGTTGTTTTTACATCCATATGATGTAGCTTCCAACCAAGAACGGAAGCTAAAGAAATAATAGTTTGAATGGAGGTATACCTGGCTATAGGGGAAAAAGCCTCTTCGTATTCAATTCATTCTTTCTGAGTGAAGCCTCTGGCTACAAATCTTGCTTTGAACTTTTCCACACTTCCATCAATTGCATGTTTGATCTTATAGCTCCATTTGGAAGAAACCATTGATTTGTCTTTTGTCCTTGGCACAATGTCCCAAACATTGCTCTTTATAATAGACATGTATTCCTCAAGCATAGCATCCTTCCATACTTGTAATTTATCTGCTTCTTCAAATGAAGAAGTTTTGACATTACTAATGTTGCTCATCGGTGCAACATAGCCTCCAAACCTATGAGGCCTCTTCCTTTCCCTGAAAGTTCCTTTGGGAGTAGCTATCCTTTCTGCTTCATGTACTATTTCTTTAAGCCACCTTGGATTCCTTTTGACTGGAGTTTCTTCAAGAGTTATTTCTAGCAACTCAGCAGGTTCTAGGGGCTCATTACTTGTCCCTTCACGAGGTTCCTCCCTCTGATCATCTGACTCTTCATTTTCAGAAGAGGGTGAAGCTGGTTGAACTGCTTATGATTCCTACTAAATCTCTCTGGACTTCTTAAATGTGTATTCCTCATGGAAAGTCACATCTCTGCATACCTCTATTTGCCTCTGACCTGGTACATAAATCCTATAATCCTTGGAGTTCTCACTGTGCCCCACAAAAACCCCTGTCTTTCTCGAGGGTTCCATCTTTGTCCTCTTTTCCTTAGGGACATGAATATACATAGGACACCCAAATATCCTTAGATGCCCCACTTCAGGTTTGATCCCTGAGAAGACCTCTTCATAAGTCTTGTCCTTCAAGATAGCATGTGGACACCTGTTCTGAATATACACGACAGTGGAGGTAGCTTCTGTCCATAAAGAATTTGGCATATCCTGGTCAAACATCATTGCTTTCGCTGCCTCACAAATTGTCTTGTTTTTCCTCCCAGCAAATCCATTTTGCTAAGGGTTATATGGCATGGTCAATTGTCTCTTGATTCCTGCTGACTTGCAGAAATCCTCAAACTGAAGATATTCCAACTCTCCTCGATTGTCTGTTCTAAGAATTCTAATGTATTTCTCTGTCTACTTTTCAATAAAGGCTTTATACTCTTTGAATTTATCAAATGTGTCACTTTTAGCTTTAAGAAAAATATATCCAACATTTTCTTGAGTAATCATCAATAAAAATGACATAATACAAGCAACCACTGAGTGAGGGAGAAGTTATGGGACCACATACATCAGAATGAACCAGATCTAAGATGCCCTGAGTTCTGTTGTCACTACTAGGAAATGATTTCTTTATATTTTTACCTAGCATGCATCCCTTACAAATTTCATTTTTACTAAGAGAAATAGAGGGCATGCCACATACCATGTTTTGTAGATCTGGAAGATATTTGTAATGAAAATGTCCAAGTCTTAAGTGCCACAACTCGTTGGAGCTAGTTGCATCATGAGCCAATGCCTGAACTGACTATCCTGACATGACGTACGGTCCTCCACTGCAAGTTCCAATTTGTTATGATGTACTTAAGTGGCTACCTTTATCCCATAGTAGTGCCTTCATGTCCTCGAAGATCACCCAATATCCCTTGTCCTCAAGGGTTGCAACTGATAGTAGATTCGTCTTGAGCCCTGGAACATATAATACTTCATCAACATGAAGTCAAGCCCCAGATTCCAATCTGAAGGAGATAGAGCCTACTCCCTCTATCTTGTAACATTTTTCATCCCCAAGCTCGACCTGCTCTACAAAAGATTTTGTCTCGAAATCTGAGAGGATCTCCTTGTACCCTGTCATGTGCTTTGATGCACCATTGTCTACTAACCAAGTTTTCAGCCCCGTGGAAACTGAATTGGATAAGGAAGAAACCAAGTAATATTCTTTTCTATTTTCTTTCTCATTAGAAGGACTTTTCTAATTTCTTTTGGATTCATCATCCTCAGCAATTGAGGCATGATTTTTCCCTTTCCTTGGATATTTCTTTCTAAACCAACAATCTTTAGCAAAAAGACCCAACTTATTACAACTAAAGAAATTAATCTTAGATGTATCAATGTTCTTGCCTTTGAATGTACATTTGTTGTTTGGCTTCCACTGAGAGCCTTTCTGGAAAGTGCCTTTCTTCTTTCCCTTGAATATTGATGCTAAAGTTGAGTGCTCTTCTTTCGTTGGCTCACTCTTGGTAGCTGTGTGACTCTCCCCCTAGAGGCAATCATGCCATAACCTCTCAAACGTGGGTTGAATCTCTCTCCCACTAACACTGGATAAGAAGGTCTCCCATGAAGGGGGAAGACCATCAAAAATGGTCTGCACTAAATCATCATCGTCCACTATCACTCCTGTGACCAAAAGTTGATCTCTTATCTGGGATATCCTAGAATAAAAATATGTCATTGATTCACCTTTCTCCATCTTCAAATACTTAATCTTGTGCTAAAGTTTCCTCTTCTGATTTGAAACCTGTTTCTCATACAAATTCACCAAGGTATCCATACAGTCCTTGGCAATCATTAACAAAGTCATTGCAGGAATTATACTATCTTTGACTAAGTCAAAGATGATTCACTTGGATTTTTCTTGACTCTTCCTGAAGGTCGCTCTTCTTGCATTATTCGTGGGTTCCTCCACCACTATGGTCACATACTACTCAAGATCATGCTCTTGCAATATATTTGTTATCCGGAGCTTCCACACATTGAAGTTGGCAACTCCTTCGAGCCTATCCTCGGCCCTAACTGAAATGGAGGATGCCATGGACCTCACACTGGAAACTTAATCAAGCTAGCTTGGATCTGTGTGTACATTTTGTTGCACTTAAACACATTTAACACACCCTAAGCTCTGATACCATGTTAAATTATGAGCTTGATTTCTTATGCGGATTAATTCTTTTATTTTATTCAATACTTTGATTCCATCTTAATACACTTCAACAATACCAAATCATAATCAAATAGAAATAACTATGTAGATAAGTAAGCATGCACATCAACAAAACGTTACCCTGGGGAAACCTTGTACAGGGAAAAAAACCCCAGCAAATGATATTCTTTTATTGCATTAATAATGTAAGATCACTTACAAATACCCACCATGAATGTTTTTCTCTTAAAGAGCTTGCCAAGATGACTCTGATCTTACAAAGACCTAAAAGACCTTGTTGAAATACACCTCTGATATGTTGCCTCAATTGTTGATATACAACATTGATATGTTGCTTTGGTATGCTACCTCTTTATCACTGATGTGTGCTTCTATTGCTTCACCCTTAACCTGCATCTCAAAACTGTATTGAAGACAAGGTTCGACCTCTGCTTATATAGGTTGAAGAGGAGAGACTCGAAATAGTAACATGTTTGCATGAGTTAATCATAACTCAACTTCATACTTTAGTTCGAACTTAGAACTAGACTTGAGACTGGTTACAACTCAGCATTGCACTTTAGTTCGAAAATAGAACTAGACTTGAGACTGGTATGTTTTAGTTCGAACTTAGAACTAGACTTGAGACTAGTTAAAACTCAGCATTACACTTTAGTTCAAAAATAGAACTAGACTTAAGACTTTAGTTGCAACTCAACATTACACTTCAGTTCTAAAATAGAACTAGACTTAAGACTTCAATTGCAACTCAACATTACACTTTAGTTCTAAAATAGAACTAGACTTAAGACTTCAATTGCAACTCAACATTACACTTTAGTTCTAAAATAGAACTAGACTTAAGACTTCAGCTACAACTCAGCATTACACTTTTAGTTCTAAAATAGAAATAGACTTGAGACTGCAGTTACAACTTGACTCTTTACAAGTCAATTCGAAAGTATCTTCATGGTGGATAATTTTACACGTGCCAATGCACTAGATCAATACATTTATCATTTGCAATATTAGTAATATCGTTTGTTTCTAGCTCATAGGAATTTTATATTCAACCTAACTTTTGCTAGATGCCTTGACTTTTTCTCATGGCTCACAAGGTTTGACTAGGCTCACAGAGGTTGTATGTTCCCCCTGATTTTTGCACTAGTCTGTCTATGCTCACAGAGGTTTTACGTTCTCCCTGAATTTTGCACTAGACTTTCTATGCTCACAAAGGTTGTATGTTCCCCCTAACTTTTGCATTAGACTCACATAGCATATCGTTCGTCCTGACTTTTGGTTTGAATCACAGAGGTTGTACGTTCCCCCTGGATTTTGGCAATACCTCACAAGACTGGTTGATTCTCCAAATCTCCCCGGCTAGCCTCAGAGTGGCCCATATGGCCTATCATTGGAGAATGATTGTCGATGCTACCAAATTTAAAATTGGTGAGTGATGTTATTGAAATTTTCTACCCATCTCTAAAATATGGGTGAATAGATAATTATGATCATCCTTAGTTTTCCAATAACTGTTTATTTGCTCAATCTGAGCTCCAAGCATAAAATTATGGTTGTCTGAAGGTTTCTGCTCCTTTCCCAACTTAGGAAAAAAATTCAAAAATATTCCATAGGCTTGTTGATGTGGCATGACACGTGTTAGCTTATGTGGTGACTGAGTCCATGTATCCTGCCCCAGTTCTATTCTTTCATCCACCTCTTGCATGTTGTGTTGGGTATGTGTTATATTCTTTGCACGAGTAGTTGAGTCTGTGTTGCACTAGGCACGTAGGGGGGTTTTCTAGGGCCCCCTTGGGGGGTGAAAGCCCCCCGTGTGGGGGTTTGGGGGCAACGCCCCCAAGAATTTTTTTTTCCTCGGGAAATATGTCACATTTTTGCCTCATTTTTCATGTTGCCTCGATTTTCATGTCCATTGTTGGGTGGTTTTTCGGCAGATGGTTTTTTGTCGATGGTTTTCTATTTCCAGTTAAGGAATTAGGGTTGTTGACTAATCCAATTCATTGGTTTATGGTTTTTGATGCCGCTGGATCCTATATGTATATTGTATTGTAAACAATGTATCACTATGAATGAATATAGAATATGTTGGTTTTCCCGGTTTGGGTTTCTAGGGGAAAAATCTCTGTGTAATTTTTGTATTTTCCATTGTATATTTTATGTTCTTTTACTAAAAATTTGTTTGTAGTAAATATTGTACAACATTAAAATCTACATTTGGTATCATTTGGTATCATAGATTTGTTGGCTTCAGGGGAACGCCTTTGTGGTCAAGGGTTTGGCTCGGGACTGTGATAAGCCTTGTTATAGTGGGAGATCTGTGGTATTGATTTTTCAGGTGAAAAGAAATGGAGAGCAATTCGAAAATGTAGATCGAGAAGTTTAATGGGAAAAAATTCTAATTCTAGAAGGTCAAGATGGAAGATCTATTGGTGGACAGAGATCAGTGGATCACGGTAGATCCAGGTACTGCACCTACAGGAACTTCAACATATGACTGGAAAAAGTTGGATCGGAAAACAAAGAGCACAATCCGACTATGTCTCTTAGATTCAGTATTACTGAATGTGTCAGAGGAACCTACAGCCAAGGATTTATGGGATAAGTTGGGGAAGTTGTATCAGTATATAAGTCCCTAGTAAATAAATTATTCTTGCGAAAGAAGTTGTATAATCTGAGGATGAGAGATGGAGACTCAGTGGCAGAGCATTTGAAATCCTTCAATACTGTGGTAAGTTAGTTAGTATTTGTTGAGATTAAAATTTCAGATGAAGATAAGTGTATCAGTTTATTGTGTTATTTAACAGATTCGTGGGATATTCTGGTTGTGGCCATAGGTAGTAATACAACTGCCTTGAAATTTGATGAAGTGGTCTCATCCTTGTTGTCGAAGGAGATGAGACAGAAGAGTATGGAAGGACAGAGCACAGACGCATTTTTTTTAAGAGGACTCTCCCAGGAAAGAAATAGATCTAAGTTCTCAAGTGGGAGATCTAATTCTAAGGGTAGATCTAAATCCCCTAGAAATTTTGTAAAGATATGTTGGAGATGTGGAAAAGAAGGGCACTACAAGAAGCAGTGTAGATCCAAAGCTGAGAAAAAGAAGGGATCTGAAGAATCTCTTTCTACAGAAGAAAATACCTCCAACGAAGAAGGAGGGGATGTGTACTTGGCTTATTCAATCACACATGCAGATCATGAGGCATGGTTGGTTGACTTGGCTGCATCCTTTCATATGACTCCCCACAAGGAGTGGTTCTGTGAATATGAAAGGTATGATGGAGGTAATGTTTTCCTAGGTGAGGACTCGACAACCAAAATCATAGGTCGAGGAAAAGTCAAGTTGAGGCTCATACATGGAAGGATTAGAACACTACTTGGTGTTCTGCACATCCCAAGATTGGCCAGAAATTTGATTTATGTAAGCAAAATGGACGATGCAGGGGTAAAAACAATATTTGAAAAGTAAACCTGCAGGATGGTTCGAGGAGCAATGGTGTTGTTGAAGGGAGTTTGGTTTGGAACTCTGTATAAGTTGTGCAAGGAAGCACTATTAGTGATGGGTGTAATAGTTCCATTGTACCTGATATTGGATTTGAAGAAGAAATAACTCCTACAGTCTCTGGAGAAAAGGTTATGATGTGGCATCAAAGACTCGGACATATCAGAGAGAAGGGTATTTGACTACTACACGGTAAAGGTATGGTTGAAGGTATGTCTAACTACTCTCTGGATTTTGATTTATGTGAACATTGTGTATACAGGAAGCAGAATCGGGTAAGATTCCCCTCTGGTGCATCGAGGGTAGAAGGAATTTTACAGCTAGTTCACAGTGGTGTTTTTGGACCTTTATCGGTCCCATCATTGGGAAAATCTGTGTACTATGTCTCATTTATAGATTACTTCTCGAGGAATACTTGGATATATTTCCTCAGGAAGAAATCAAAAGTCTTTGACAGGTTTAAAGAGTTTAAGTCTCTTGTTGAGAATCAAACAGAGAAAATAATTAAGGTGTTGAGGACAGATAATGGCGGAGAGTTCTGCGGGAATGAATTTGATGAATTATGTAAGAAGTGCGGTATAGAAAGGCAGAAGACTACTCCATATACACCTCACCAGAATGGAGTTGTAGAAAGGATGAACAAGACGTTGATGGGAAAAGCAAGGTGCATGCTCAGTGGTGTCGGGTTAGGGAAAGAATCCTGGGCAGAGGCAGTGGGTATTGCATGTTACCTGGTCAACAGATCACCCTCATTAGCACTGGATGAAAAGACTGCACAAGAGGTATGGACTGGTAATAAACCTTCTCTCACACATMTCAAGGTATCCAGTTGTGATTCATATGTTCATGTTCCAAAGAAAAACAAGAGTAAGGTAGATAAGAAGGCCCAAAATTGTATCTTTATTGGATATAAAGATGGTATCAAAGGTTATAAGCTTTGGAACCCAGAAACTAAGAAGGTAGTGTATAGCCGAGATGTGGTATTTAGAGAAATGAAGGATGTTGTTAAACAGGAAGTCCTACCAAGTAAGAAAGAACCAGAGAAAATAGAGTTTGATTTAAAGGATGATGAGTCAGACTCTACAGAAGAACGAGAATCAGAACAAGAAGATCCTCATACTCCAGTATTGAGGAGATCAGTTCGAGAAACAAGGCTACTGGAAAGGTATACGCCATTTGATTTCCGTTCAAATTTTGTTTTTTCTATTACTGATGATGATCCTAGAACTGTCAGGGAGGAAGTGGATTCAAAGGATGGAAATATCTGGAAAAGGGCCATGGACGAAGAAAAGGAAGCCTTGGATAAGAATGAGTCTTGGGATCTAGTGGAGTTGTTGACTGGAAGAAATCCCATTGGCAAAAAATCGGTATTTAAAAAGAAGCTGAATGCAGAAGGAAAAGTGGAGAAATACAAAGCTTGGTTAGTAGCAAAGGGTTATTCCCAGGTTGAGGGAATTGATTTTGGTGATATTTTTTCTCATGTTGCCAAGTTAACCTCTATAAGATTTATGTTATCTGTTGTTGCTGCATTTGATTTTGAAGTAGAACAGATGGATGTGAAGACAAAATTCCTACATGGGGATCTAGAAGAAGAAATATATATGAAGCAACCAGAAGGTTATGATGTGAAGGGAAAGAAGGAGTTGGTATGCAAGCTGAAAAATTCCATGTATGGTTTAAAACAATCGCCAAGAATGTGGTATCAAAAATTTGATCTTGTATGCAAGTACTTGGCTTCACAAGAAGAAAAGAGGATCACTGTGTGTATTTTAAATTAATTGGTGATCATTTGATTTATTTGGTATTGTATGTGGATGACATGTTGTTTATAGGAAACAACAAGGAGATTATCCAGGATGTGAAAACTCAGTTTTCCTCTAAATTTGACATGAAGGATCTCGGTGCTTCAAATTTTATTTTGGGCATGGAAATTAAAAGAGATCGGAAAAAGAGGAAACTCTGGTTAAATCATAGAAAATATGTCGAGACAATATTGCAGAGGTTTAATATGCAGGAATGTAAACCGGTCAAGGTTCCTATTCCTGTTGGTGTAGAGTTATTTGTGGATCAGTATCCCAAGACACAAGAAGAAGAGGAGGACATGTCTCGTGTTCCATATGCGAGTGCAATTGGAAGTTTGATGTATGAAATGGTCTGTACTAGACCGGACATTGCACATGCAGTGGGATTTTTAAGTAGGTATATGTCAAAACCAGGGAAGGAGAATTGGAAAACAGTAAAAAGGGTTTTCAGGGATTTGCATGGCACTACTAGCTATGGATTGTGCTACCAAGGAAGATCGGGATTGGACAGAGTGTTGGATATACATGGCTTTGTGGATGTAGACTGGGTTGGATATCTAGATCAAAGGAGATATAAAAGTGGGTATGTGTTTAACCTGTTTGGAGGAGAAATAAGTTGGATGAGAAAAAGACAGGTTGTAGTGGCACTTTCAACTACAGAAGTTAAATACATGGCAGTCACTCATGTAAGTAAGGAAGAAGTATGGTTACAAAGAATATGTTAAGGTATTGGGTTGGTACAGCAAGTTGTAAGCATAGATTGTAACAGTCAGAGTGCAATTTTTCTGGCGAAGAACTTGGCTTATCATTCAAAGACAAAGCATATTGATATTCAATATCACTTTGTGAGAGACATGGTTGAAGAAAAGAAAGTGTTGTTAATGAAGGTGGACACTTTGAAGAATGTTGCAAATTCATTAAAAAAACATGTGAGCATTGAGAATTTCTCTTGGTGTAGAGGATCCATGGGCATTGCTACCTTGGATTGTTGACTATGTAACCATGTAACCCCTTGTATGCAAAGAAAACAACAAGTGGGAGAATGTTGGGTATGTGTTATACTCTTTCCACGAGTAGTAGTGTTTGTGTTGTGTTGGGTGTGTAGGAGGTCAAAATCCCCCTACTCAGGGGTTCGGGGGCAGCGCCCCCAAGAAATTGTTTTTTCCTCGAGAAACGTGTTGCATTATTGCCTCGATTTTCATGTCCATTGTTGGGCAGTTTTTTGGCACATGGTTTTTTGCCGATGGTTTTCTATTTCTAGTTAAGGAATTAGGGTTGTTGACTAATCCAAGTCATTGGGTTAGGGTTTTGGATGTCACTGGATCCTATATGTATATTGTATTGTAAACAATGTATCACTATGAATGAATATAGAATATGTTGCATTTCTCGGTTTGGGTTTCTAGGGGAAAAATCTTTGTGTAATGTTTGTATTTTCTATTGTATATTTTTTGTTCTTTTACTGAAATTTTGTTTGCATCAAATATAGTACAAGGTTAAAATCTACACGTTGGACAAGGCTCAACCACCTCAGTTTCTGTACACGTCTAGATATTCGGATTTCCAAAAATCCTTGATATCTAGCCATATGAACCTATCAAACTTCCAGATATCCAAACATCTGGAATCTATAAATTTTAAAAAAATCCTTTTTTGGAAATCCTAGGTCTCTGGATTTCTGGATTTCTTCCTTTACGCATGTGGGTCCCACCCGTACTCAGATGCCACTTGGCATCCCTTGATTTGTTTTCCCTTGTTAACTTGTTCCACTGACAAGCCTCCACCTGACACTTGTTTTCTTACGTGGCTCCCATGTTGAAGTGATGTTTCCACCCACGTGGCCTCTGGACTCTTCTCAGCCTCGAGGCTTATGGTTCCATTGTGGTCAAGGTTCCACATATGGAAGCAGACACTTTGGAATAAGTCACTTTATTGAAATCCTAGATCTCTATATTTTCGGATGGGATGGTCTATATTTCATCATAGCATTCCACCATCCAACACTCATACTTTTGCAAAAAATTATTTATTGGAAACTCCATATTTTTGGATGTCCCTAGCTCCTCCTCTGAGTTCTGCCACCCACGCTTGTGATAATATTAATTATCAATTGTCCACCATCTCCTTGAGATCCACACCCAAATTTCTTTGGAAATTCAATAGATGTTGACGTGGTCATTGGTTATTAGTGGAAGGTCACATGTATGCCAAAGTGGCATGACGTGGCCTTGTCGACGTGGCATCTGGGATCCAACGATTTGAAGAAATATTTTTATAATATCTTCTAGATATTCAGATGGTCTTGGTTCCACCTTCTGATTCTGACGATCCAACCTCTGCCTTATGGCCTACCACCATGTCCCACTGACGTATCCATCTTGTTGATGTGTCATGTTGACTCAGCATGTCAAACGTGGCACTTTCGACACCAATGATGAAATTTCATATGACTCAACCTACTTACATGTCATGATGACGTAATACGTCTAACATCATAGGTTGATGTGTAACCATACTCTAACATCGCGTCTAAGATTTGAGATATGGATTTTTCCAAAAATCCATTTTTGATAACTTTTGGATTTCTAGATGGTCATGGTTCCTCTCTTGGTTCCACCATTCAGCATCCAAATATTACCTTCCACTGTGGCTTCGATGACTACTTCTGTTGAAATGGCCCTGACACTGGTGTTGATGTGGTAGCTGCCATGTTATGTTGACATAGCATCCGAGATCTGGCCTTTTTGGTATTCTCTAGATTTTCAGATCTATAACTTCTCCATCTCCTGGATACAGGTTCCTATCCTTTGAGTTATGCGCAAGCCCATTTTCCTCTATTGGGTTCCACACACGAAATATGTACTTTTAACAAAGACCCTTTTTCAGAAATCTCGGATTTCCAGATTTTCGTCATTCGGATGTCATAGTTATGTTGGCCAAGGCTACAACTACTTAGCCCCACCCTGAGGTACTAGTTCCACCATGAGGTTCCGATCATTAAACTCCAAATTAATCTGGGATCGGACCATCCATATTTTTAAAGGACCCACTTTCTCAAACCTCTGGATCTTTGGATTTCTGGATGGTCTCGATTCGTCCTTCCAAGTTCTTTCATCTGTCCCTTAAGTCTCGGGGTATGACGTGTCAACACATGATTATTGATGTGCCCCTCCACTATAATTTCACCCATCCCTTGATTTCCACCTGTAATTCCCATGTCATCCTAATGTCATCAATACGAAAAATCCCCAAACTTTGCCAAAATTTTCAATTTTCAATTTTTTCAAAATGCCCAAAAATTTGAATTTCTCTCTTTGGATGCCATGGAAAATCTACAACTTAGATCCTCATGGCCCAATTAGGCTCTGTGAATTCAATTCTACTCCAACCAACAATTCTACATCCTCACGTTGATTTTATCACGAGATTGAGCTTTAGTAATTGGTATATTTGCCCGGTTCACCCCAAAAGCTTTGAGAATTCTACAACTTTGGCCAATTTCTCGGCCCATACAACCTAAGTTTTGTATCCAGAGCTACGATACCACATTTTAGCATCCCCAACCCCAAGTCAAGACATGTTACCACACAATTTCTCTTTGATACCAACATTGATTGTTCCCAACATGGCTCTATAAAAACTATTGTACAAACTTCCCTACATAAAATACAACTATGTAGCCTAAAAAACAAACCAAACCATGCATAAATCATGTAGAGGTGTAGTAAAACATGTTAAGAATTCATCAATGTAAGATGCAATCTTTTCAGTAAACACGGTGCAAAATTAAACACAATACAACAAATTAAATCAACAACTAAGCATTCAAGACATGGCACTTATTTTTAAAAGAATCACCAACTATTTGCAGACCTTTGATGTTCCTCCCAGTCGTAGTCATTGTTGTTCCAATTCTCAACAACAGGTCACCCCTAAGCCAGAGCTATGACTCCACCAAGGCAAAGATACTCTCACCAGTTCCACTAAGGTTTGACAACTCACAACAAAGAAAGACAAGGCCAATGGCACCAACTCCAGCAGCAGTTCCCCTCACAACCTCTCATTCCCCAAATCCTATCCCACCCAAGGAAGTGTACCCCTTCACTTCTCCACAATCCTTCGGCTATCCCACTTCCCTTTTAGGCTTCAACAACATGCCAACCAAAAGTCTTAGAGTTATATGTAAATTGGAACATAAGGCTTCTCTCATGGAGTTACAGGCACCCACAAGGCCAACACATAGGGAAAAATATCCCATAATTCCCCCTCTCGGGTCTCATCCCTTCCCAAGGAAATCGAGGGATAAAAAGACACCCAAACCACCAAGGTTTTATAGGGTGACCACTCCAACAAATCGTATCTCCACTCTTTCCTAAAGCGCACTCCCATACCAATAATGGTTCCAATGATTGACAGAATATCCCCAAATACACTAAGCCTTGAGCTTAATTATGCATGCACACATCATGACAAGTGGCACAAGATTAAAACACATCCCTCCCCAAAGACTTACGATAAAACATATAAGCATGACAATAACTTAGGCTTGGGATTTTTAGGAATATTTTATTATATTCCTTATCTTACCCCCCCACCCCCCCTCGCCCGGCTTAAGCCCCTCTCAAGTCCCTTAGTCCCCTTTCCCTCTCATGGATTCCTAACCGCCCATACTCTTTTCATCTCGAGGTATACAACAATGATGCATTTTTGTTAATTTGACAGTGTGATTACAAAATGAAAAACATGTTGCACCAACCAAAACTTATAGGCTCACTAGCCTAATATCACATAGGCACCCTAGCCTAAACATCCACGCATACAAGGAACTCTATCCCAAAATCATCTTGTCTCACCCACCTATATGAATGGATATACATCTGTATACACAATTTCCACTTGGGGGTATTACAATACTGAACATATCTCCAAAACAAAGTGTGAAAGATAAAGTGCCTCAAGAAGCATGGAGTGGCACAAAGTTAAGTGTCTCTCACTTCAGAATTCTCCATTGTATAGACAATGCATATGTCCCATAAGAGATAAGAAGGAAACTTGACAGCAAGAGAGAAGGGTATTTTCATTGGGTGCAATGAACAGTCCAAATCATATAGACTATATAATCCAGTCGCTAAGAAATTTGTGGTGAGCAGAGATGTAAAATTCTTGGAGGACAAATCTTGGAGTGACCAAGAAAATGAAACAAAGGACAACTGAAATCCATTACTCCAAATATATGAATGAGTGGAAATACTAGGACAGCAAGTACCTCCACCAAGACTTTCATGGTTATAGATGCAAAGACAAGAGGAACAGACAGAAAATAGTTCTTCTTCTAGCAGTGAGTCAGTAGCTTCTGTGAGAAATTATAGAACAAGGATCTTGAGGGAAATCTATGAACAGTTGAATGACATGGATCAACAAGCTCACTTTGCCTTATTATCCTATCAACCTACTTAATTTGAAGAGGCATGGAAAGAAGAACAATGGGTATAAGCCATGAATTAAGAGATTGAAGTTATTAAAAGGAATGAGACATGGGATATTGTTGATCTCCTAGCAGATAAAACCAACATTGGTGTTAAGTGGGTTTACAAGAAAAAATTGAATGAGAAAGGCAAGGTAGAAAAACATAAGGCAAGGCTAGTTGCCAAAGGGTTTTCTTAGCAACCCAGTATTTACTATGATGAGACCTTTTCTCCACTATCAAGATTGGATTCTATTAGAGATATGGTATCCACTACAGCCTAGAACAAATGGTCAGTTTACTAGATGGGTGTGAAGTCATCATTTTTTAATGGAAATTTAGAACAAGATGTAGTGTCCCCAAGGCCGAGCCCCGTTGCAGATCATGTTATATGCAAAGAATTGTAAATATGTTTTATAGGCTGGTGAGCCAAGTTTTGAATAAGTTGTAGGCTTATGAGTTTTGTTAGGCCAGGGAGCCTAAGTGTTGAAGGCCAGGAGCCTGTTGATGTACTTGTATGTATGCAGGTCAATTAATAAAATATAAATACCACCAGTGCAGACCGTCCACGATGAAAGAGTGATGGGGGACTGAGCGTCCACAGAGTGGGCAAGGAACTAGGGGCTGGAAGGTGGGAAAGGGGCTGAGGGTGGAGCCTAGGGGCTAAGCCTAGGGGGCTTAGGCCTGGAATAATATTTTATGATTATTCCTAAAAAAATCCATGTGCACATTATGTTAACCTAAGTCCTTTGGAAGGGCCCGTGAATTCCCAAGTGGTGGGAGAGGGACGTACGGATGGAACACATGCAGTTCCCAGGGTGACAAGTGTCAACCCTGGTGCATGCAAATATAAGCGCTGAGTTGAACCGTGAGTGGGGATCTTCCTCCATTCGAACCCGAACCTCTGTGCATGGAACTGGTACGTCGTCTGCCAGAATACCCTGGTTTATCTCTGGAAGCCGTAAAGCCTGTGTTTGGTCCGAAGGAAATCGTGTACACCATGTCCAGAGCTGTGGAGTCTGTGTCTGACTCTGAGTAACCCGTGCCTCTGATAAAACCTGTGTGCGCATTAAGCCTTTGTTAAACTCGAGTAGAAGAATCCCTGGTTGTTTGGGAAAAGCTGAGCTAGCCTGTGCGTGAGCCTCTATTCCGAAAATCATCCCGTGAGATCATCCTGAGACAGCCGAACCTTTTGGGAAGCCTTGTCTGTGTTTTCCCGTGGATTGATGTGACTGCGCAGCACTAGACTGTGTGAGGCTTGTTGGCCTGTGAGCGACCCCTCCAGGTGAGGGAGTGCGCAGGGGAAGAAGAGGACTCTTGGAAGGAATCCCTGTAGCTGCCTTAGAGCCCAGAGAATTTCGGTCCGGTCTGTTCCTGTAACCCAAGGTAAGGGAGACTGGCAGCCGAAGGACTGTCTAGGTGACACAGAAGGTGCACTCTCCTGGGGTGGAACAGGCATGTGGGGAACGAGGGTATGTGTGTAG
>JASDQU011402499.1:103215-136387 GCA_032191745.1 Picea mariana | reverse complement strand
TCCCTACGCATTTCTTCACCTTCATCAAGAGTCCAAGTAGGATTTTCTGGAGGCTTATTTGGTGTAGAAGTTCCCTTTTTGGGTGGCATGTTGGCCAAGTATCACTTTTGAACCTTGATTTTGAGGTGGTTCTGCTAGACAATATTTCTTCTGGTGTATCTCCCAATTTTTGGACCTTTTGGGTATGAAAATTTATCTTATGTATTTCTCTGATATTTCTTCTCTTCAATGCCACAGGTCTGATCAAAATTGGATGTGCCAACTAGAATTTACAATAACTTCCCCACAACTTGCTGATTTTTGGCCTTTCCAGGAGATCTCACTTGTATAGTGTACCCCGCACAAAATAATTGATATAAAATTCTAAAACTCGTACCCAAAATAATAAAGACTGTCCATGATCCAATGCCACCAGTCCCACCCAATTTGGGTACTCTGGGAAGAAGTTATGATTGTTTTACCTGGAACACCTTCTTGATACTAGCCAATAGGACTAGTCAGATACCCTATTTTATACAAGGTGTATCTACAAATTTAGGATGACCTAGAATATTAAATTTTTACCACAGATAGAAAACTAATTTTTTTAAATGTCCCCCGGAGTTCAGGGTCTGAAACGTTACAGAAATTTTTTTATAGCGAAAATTCTGTAAAGACTCATTTCAGGATGATTCCAGAACCCTATCTTGTACAGGCTATATCTTCGAAATTATAATTCCTCAGGAGATAAATTTTGAACCCAACGTACCTTGATCCGTCTTCTAAAAACCCTTTAAGTGGTTCCTTCTGAAACGTTGTAGAAAAAAAGTTATAGCAAAAATTCCACGGTGTCTCAGATGTAGCAGCGAAACCCCAAGACCTTGAGCTCTGATACCATATGTTAANCTTTATCTTATGTATTTCTCTGATATGTCTTCTCTTCAATGCCACAGGTCTGATCAAAATTGGATGTGCCAAGTGGAATTTACGATAACTTCCCCACAACTTTCTGATTTTTGGCCTTTCCAGGAGATCTCACTTGTATAGTGTACCCCGCACAAAATTATTGATATAAAATTCTGAAACTCACACCCAAAATACTACAGACTGTCCACGATCCAATGCCACTAGTCCCACCCAATTTGGATACTCTGGGAAGAAGTTATGATTGTTTTACCTGGAACACCTTCTTGATACTAGCCAATAGGACTAGTCATATACCCTTGATCCGTCTTATAAAAACCCTTTAAGCGGTTCCTTCTGAAACGTTGTAGAAAAAAAGTTATAGCTAAAATGCCATGGTGTCTCAGATGTAGTAGCAAAACCCCAAGACCTTGAGCTCTGATACCATATATCACTCTCCCATGTTGCAAGGTCCACATCAAGTGTCTCCTCCATCAATCCATCAAGTTGACCACCAAACCCTAGCCCCTAGGTGACATCATGGGCTAGGAGGGTGACTTATAGGCCTCCAAAGGCCAGGGTTCAAGTGGATAATGGTGGAGTTTCATCCCCTAGTCATGCCAAGATGCCTCCAAAGGAAACATCCTTCATCTTCCATGCACAATTATCATCATCAACGGTACCCCAGACGTTGGGTCTAGCATCCATCCTGTGGGAAAATTCCTACAAAGACAAAGAAGTACACCCTTCAAGGGACCACAAGTCATATGAATCATGTAAATTAAGCAACATTTAATAAGAGAACCACCCAAACATGTGCATCAAAACGCCCTTTTCAAACTAACAAATGTTCGAAGACCGTATAAAATTTTCCTAATTTAGGTAATGGAGGGGTGTCAAGGTGCCCTATTAGGTAGACCAATCTCCAAGTCAAGGGTGTTTCCCAAGGAGAACCTATCTAATTCATGTAATGAGTGTGAGGTGGATGACCAATCCCCAAGTCAAGGGTGTTTCCCAAGGAGAACCTATCTAAGTCATGTAGTGAATGTGAGGTGGATTTGGAGTAAGACTTCTAGGCATGGGGTCCTTGACATACAAGGATTCGTATTGTCTCATTTATGGGTGCCTTTGTACAGGGTGTCCTGCCCTTCATATGAAATGCAACATTTTTCCAAGCCCTTTTATTTCCATTAATTGATTAAGGTCCAAAGCATTGAGTATTATGTGCAATGGAAAGTAAAGAGTATCGCAATGCCACTTGAATCTAGAAACACACATAGTGCCATATGCAATAGAAACTAAGGGACACCACAAAATGCATTTCCTCAAAAAGTGGGACATTCATTAATTATTTAATTTCTTTTATAGGTCCTTCATTTTTTTGGAGAAGTGTATTATTGTTCCCAGCACCTGAGGGTGAGCATCTAGAAGGATAATATTGGCTTTTATCTTTTTCCAGCTACAACACCTTTGGGCCTTTAGCCACTTGTTCCCATGAAATAAGGTACAATCCCTTCTTGGGTCAATGGACCTGGAAACCCAGAAGATGGGGAAACGAAAGGGAAGAAGCATAGAAGGTGGTAAGTATGGATGGGAATGGTACGATGACCCTTCAAGGAACTACCCAGTAGAAACCCTTAGAAACCCTTATGCAATGACAACCACCAAGGTGAAATTAGGAAAAAGGTATAATTTCCAAGTAAATGTTTCATAATCAAAAAAGGATTCTTTGCAACATGTTTAAATTATTCAAATATTAAAGTGGCACTTACCATTACACCAGACTTTTACCTCATGAAGAAAGACATGTTGTCTTTTGAGGCCAAGCCTATGTAGTGGATGTTGTCATGTTGATGGTGATGAGTGGTGATGAGTGGTGATTAGCATGAAAAGGAGGGACCATGTGGTCTCTACTACTCAATCTGACTCTCAACACTCCATGTTTGCTACATGTGGGCCTTGAGACATGATCTCCTTAGTTAGCCCTAGATTGGGGGGGGTAACAATACCCTTTGTGTGTATGTAAGTGATTTTCACCCTCTCTAATATAAAGATAGTCCCAAGCTTAATTACCCCCAAAAATGATACTTATAACACTATAATTTTTCACCCATTTGAAAGAAGTTGTTATCATTATGGAAGAATTTAATATAATTTATTGGAACAGTTAAGTATTTTGGGCTTAGAGTCCTTTTGTATGGAGGTTTTGATGAACATGAACATAATCAAAAATAATATATTAATTGCAAGGCTTCTGCCTACATGTAGCAGTGGTAACCCTTCCCAATTGGTTAAGGTAGGTGCAAAAAGTTGCAACAGAAGGCTACAAGGTTAGATGATTCTTTCTGAATGGATGGACAAAGTGTTGAGCCATTCTTTAGTTTCCTTATGCAAATTGGGATGCCTTAGATGCATGAGTTGAATGTGCTAACCTAGGGGTGAATGTTCCACTAGTCGATCGATGAGTTTCAGGTTGGGTCTGCTTTGGCATGGAGTGGGTGTTATAGTGTCATTTGACACCACATATGATTATGGAGATTCATTGGCATCAATTACATCCATTTCCCTTCTTTCTGGAGAAAAATCCTTGTTTTCTTCCCAAAAAATATCTTAAAAAATCCCATTTTTCTTGGTGTATGTGACTCTCTTTAAAGCAACTCGCATACATATGTGACTTGCTAGTTAGCAACCTATGTACATGTTTAATTGGATGAAAAAAAATTAAAAAATCTCGATATTTTGGGTGGATTTGATGGGTTCCCCGGGTTCCCGACCTCCTATAGCCCATTCATAACTACTCCAATTGTCAAAAGGGAGTATAAAAGAGAGCCTCGGGATGGAGGAAAATCATATCAAATAAATGCACCCTTATGTTGGCATTTTCCTTATAACCCTGCAAATCCCCTTTTCCCCTTGCATCTGAGATTATCATTCCTCCCCTGAAAACCCTTGTTTTTAGGATTTGTGTTTCCTCCTATCTTTTCAGGAAGAAATCCATTTCTTTCTTGGACCTGTTGGAACACAAAGCTTTGGAGGTTGTGATTTTCATCTCTGGCCTTCGGTGGAGGAACTTGGAAACTAGTTTTGGGATTGTGCCACAACGGTTACAGGTTGTAACCAACTTCTATATTGTTATGTTGACATATCTAAATTCTCCCAACAATAGTAAGGGGTTCTCCCTGGTAAGAAGTCCCAATTAGATCTCTCACCATTTGGAATAGGGAACCCATCCGGATTCTGGCCCAAGAGCCATTGTTGGTGTTGGTTTTACCAATTGTAGCCTGATCCACTAATGAAGGTGAATGATGGATGGTTATGCAAACAGAAGATGTAGATGAAAACTATGTAAATGCAGGAATCTAATCTAACCCTAATCTACCCTATCCTAGTTAGAAGTGAACTATAGTAATAGAATGAGTTGTAATGAAACTAAAATATGCATAAACCCCAATCAGATAGCTATCAAGAATGTGCACAGTTAGAAACACATGCATACAAATCTATAAACATAATATCCTAAGTCATGTTTTGCATACATTCACAAATCATTCGCTCATAACATGTAATATAAGAAAGAGTAATAAAACTGCAAGAAGACATATATTGAGGCATAATAGTCCATAAACAATCATGCACTTACAGCCCATGTGAACAACAAACATTCTGCTTGAAATAGTTCATAGAAAAACAACGACACATGTGAGTCCTTCTCTCTATCAAAAGTTCATCTGAGGGATTCTCTGTATTAACAGTTTTAACGATAGTACATAAAAAATCTAAGGAGATCTCTCCAATTTTAGTTGGCATTGTATTCCTAAAGTAGTTTATAAGTGTACAATGTTTGAAGAGCCAAAAATCCCTTTATTTGGGTATAATTTTAGTATTTATTGGGGCACGATAGGACTCTTGTCCTTTTTCCTTCCTCTGTGACCTTTCGCCTTCCAACTTTTGTCTTTTTCCCTTTGTATCGATGAGTAACAAAGACAAGAGTTACACATAGAATTTGTCTCCTAGCGTTGATGGGTCATCTTGGATTTTGGTCATATGTGCCTTGTGCATCATGAAGACTGGCCTAGGCATTGGAACATCTTTGTGATCCAAATTTGACAATTGTTGGCCCTTGACCAAGTTTTGAGATAATCTTGGTCATGTTTGACCGTTTTTGGGGCTTCGACAGCCTGTCAAAGATGGAGCACCAGACGAAGCGGAGATTGCAGAATCTCAGCCCACTTTTGGGTCCCTTTTTGGGTTTTGGGAATATGTAATGGGAAAGGGATGTTGGCCCATGGTTTTACCCATGCTTAGGCCACTTTTGTATGTATAAATAGAAGGATAGGAAAGAAAGTAGTAGTAGTCGAATATTGTATCTATGTGATATAGGCTAAGTGCCAAGAAGGGATCTCTGTGATCAAAGGTTTTGTGCATTCTGTATAGACTTGCAAATATTAGCACAAGTCCCTGTGTGAAGATATAGAAGGATTTGTGTTGCAGTGAAAAGAAGAAGGATTTAACGAGCTGCACAGATCTTTTGTCCTGTGTGGAGTAAGGGTTTCTAAGGCTCTGTGCTTGTAACCAATTGGCTGAAGATAATAAAGAAGATTTGGTGGACGTATCCGCAGGGTGGGGGTGAACCACGTAAATACGGTGTTGTCTGCTTTGTGCCTTGTTCTGATGCATTGATGTGATTATTTTCCAAGTGCTTTGAGATGAGTAGATAGATCTAATATGTATGCTTATGATCAGTGCTTATGGTGCGTAGAATCTTAGATATTATCCATGTGTATATGCTAAGTGCTTGATCTATTAGATCTGAATAACATGTTGATACTAAGTGCTTGAATATTCTAGTTCATAGTGAATTATGTGAAGCTATTTTATACCAATGAAGTGGTTATTGATTGCATAATAAAGAACCAACAATGCTAAGTGCTATATTAAGAGTTATAATCACATATCTGTGTCCCGGCTAAGGTTGCATACACTTGATTCCTGCAACCACCCCTGCCTCTACCTCGGGTGAGACTTCATCTGTTTCGCAGGTGTTGCTGAAAGGGCTGGTAGTTAGGGTTTTTTTAGTGCGTTATCGTAGCGTTGAACCCTATTTCTGCCCTTGTGCCAACAAATGGTTTTGTTGCCGTGACCTGAAACTGTGATTGTTGGGAATTGAGAAAGACGAAGCTTTGTGCAAAGATTCATCTTGAAACTGTGAAAGCTTTGTGCGTAGATATGTGCCCTAGTGCACAGTATTCTACTTGATCTGTAAAGATTTGTACTAAAGAAAGAAGGTTAGATCTGAGAGAAAGAAGACTGATATGAAGAGAGAAGGCCAAATCCAAAAGAAAGGAGATCGGATATGTAGAAAAGAAGCAGGATCTGAAATCTTTGTGCTTCAAGAAAGGTAAAAGTGAGAAGTTCTGATTGAAAGAGGTAAGATCTGTAAGATTTGTTCTCTGTTAAAGGTAAGAACAGTTAAAAGTTCTTAGATATAAAAGATTTGTGCTCTGTAAAAGTAAGAAAGGTGGAATTTTTTGTTTCTATAGTATGGATCTAGGTATATCTAATAGGTTTTGTCCTAGTTTGAAATCTAGGGTATTAATAGACGAAATAAGGTTTGATATGAATAGATCTGATAAGAATAATGAAATATATGTTATACCTATGCATGGAAAGAATTTTTGGACTAACAAATGGATGCAGGATCCTAGAAAGATTTTGGTTGCAGGTTCACTACCATGATCCTAGTACATAGTACAGAAAAGGTTAGGGATCATTTAACAAAAAGTGAGGATTAACCCTCTGTTACAGTTGCAGAAAACTAGGACATCTTGCTAAGGAATGCCCTAGAAGAAGACCTAGTTGTCTCTGTCGCAAAGCCATGGACCATGAAGTGTTGGATTTCCCTAGAATGATCACTAGGCTTGAAGGAATGAATCTGAATCAAGGAAACCCTAAGGCAAATATAGAAAAGGTAGAACCCCAGCAAGAATCAGAGAAGGTATTGATACAAGTGAAAGAGACCCTGAATGACCATCGACATGTCATCTTATCAGATATCTTCAAAGAGAAGGAATGCATCGGAGCAAGAAAAGGGGACTTCGACATTGACTATGTCCTGGATGAAGAAACACAGATGAATATTATGCCAGAAAGAACCTGGGAAGCTATTGGAAGGCCTGTTATGATCCCTTCCCTAGGAGGAATAAGTTTATTCAGAGGAAAGCTAGTAAACCTATGTGGAAGTCTTGCCGAGATACCTATTACTATCAATGGAGATTCGACAGAATAGGACTTTGAGATTATTAAATTTATTGAAGACAGAGCCCCGTTTACCATGCTAATAGGAAAACCTTGGATTGATAGAGATCAAGCCAGACGAAAGGAGGAAGAATAAGTTTTGGAACAGAAGAAGCAAGAGTTAAAAGACTTTATGACTAGAAGGATTGCACACTTGATTGAGAAACAGAAGAGAAGATCGCAGATATTTAATACTAGCAACTCAGATGTCAAGGCTAAGAGAACACTAGAAAATCCCCAGAAGATTGAATTACCTATCCTAGACAAGGAAGAAGTATTACAAAGGAACCCTAGGAAAAAATCTCAGCAGTGCAAAGTAACTAAGACCAAAGAAGAAAAGACTCAGAATGATAAAAGCATTACCGAGATGAAGCTCACTGGAAAGAAGGCTAGAAAGTTAAGAAAGAAAAAGGCTAATACTGAAAGGTTATAGGAGGTTCTAGAAGAGACCTCGTAGAAAGGAAAATTATAGAATTGGAACTTCACTGAAATATCAAAACAGCGACATATGCCACTTCGCCATGGCGAAGCAATATAATTGTTGGGACCGATATATTCGTTCGACTTCTGCCCTGAACAGGCAGAAAAACAATAAAGAGGCATCATCGGACAGTTGGGTCGCGCCATAATGGATCGAACAGGAGTTAATGGAGGGTCATGAATGTTGTGAGCCAACCGTTATCGACTTACCTATTTATCTCGTCACACCATGCACGAAGAACACTTTTTCCAAATCAAGAATTTGAGCTCGCAACCTTGATTAAGATTGTCCAAAGATCATTACACTCGTGCTTTCCATCTTATTGTTGTGTCTACATTACTTCGTCAACCCGATATTATTAACCCCGAGCATGTATGTCCGAGGATCTTAACGCACTTGAAGAATCTACAAAGGAAGTACTCATTGATCTCAGGACCGAGAAAGTTATGTCGGAAAGAAGGATGTCTGCAGGTGTGCAAGCATCATCGACAGGAGGATTCCAAGCTTCTACCTCGACTTCTCATGGAGTACTAACTTCCAGAACCATGACGAAGACAAGAACGAAGCATAGAGACGATCTCGCAAATGCCAAGTTGATTCTGAGCATCTTACCTGTGTATATACCTCCTTTGAGTGGCACAGTGAACAAAGACAGGGTGACCAGGGATTTTGAGTATTCTTTGGTCACTACGTACCTTCTGAAAGATGTGCGCGCAATTCGTGCCGACCAGGATAAGCTCACAGCATTGAAGTTTAGCGACTTCAACCTCGGCGACAGAAAATCTTACAGCATGCTCACCCCACATAAGTACTTGACTAGAACCAAAGGCAAGAATTCAAATATTATCCCACAGTCATGGACCCAGAAGCTCGCCCAGTCCACACTTCTCAATGTGATGAAGATCCCGCACTTAGACAGACACCAGGAAGTGAACGCATGCGTTAAATTGTTGTTGTCCTGCTACCACGGAGGATACTTATGGTTGAACCGCCACATCATTATGAATCCAACCTTGATCAATCGAATCATAGGGCTTAGTATGCAAGGCCCTGACCCACAGAAATTTTACCCTGGAAAAACCTCAGACCGAGCATTAGCGCAGAGGATCAAAGAGACTTACGACGATGTCAAGAAGGGAACGCGAGGCTACAAGGTAGCCTCTATCCAGAGTGGATCAATGCACCTTGCATGCCAGCTGATCGCAGGAAATATAGTTCGCAAGAACCGACCCACCCAAGTGACTAGATTCGTAGTTGGCCTCGCAGGGAAGTGCGCAGAAGGACTTTGGATGAATTGGGTGTAGTACCTGGTAAACCAGCTAGAGCTTGACTGTAGGGAAGCAGAAGACTAAGGATATGAGTTCCACGGTTGGCTTCTCATACTGATCGCATTCATTGCATGGGATATGCCGGAAGGTACAACCTTCCCAGACATCAATCCCTTTGAATCATTGGTCATGAAGTTCAGTACCCTGTGGTACTCGAATGATATGAACAAGCAATGGCATTCAAATGTCGTCTTCCACACTTACTACAACTAGTTGAAAGTAGCCATCCAGTCTGAGCCTTGTATGACCCCGAATACCCTCCACAGGTTTTGGCCCCTAATGAAGTTCAGCGCAGACCGTCACTTCATTTATATAACAGCACGCGCAGATAGACATAAGCAGCAGTTGCAATCCTATTACAAGATTACGGAGGAAGATTTAGAGTAAATCACCAAGGAATGGTCGGCGGACCTCCTTATCCCAGCCAACCCTACAGAATTGTCCGATGTAGACAGTCCGAAAGCTGCACAGGATACACCTGGACCTAGTAAAAAGAAGCCTGAATAAATTCAAGATGTAGACAACACATCTGTGAAGATTACGTCTATCTCACCAGAGCAAGGAGGTGTTGGCGAAGATATCGGCGAGGAAACATTGCATAAAGATGAGGAGGACCCCTCGAAGAAAAGAAAGGTGTCCCCCCAGAAGCCTTCGTCCAGAAAGAAAACGAAAGCAACCAAGACCAAGTTCGAGACTGTACTCACCCTGGATGACTTTAACTTCATCATCGCTGCATTGAACGACACTTTGCTAGAGATTTCAAAGAAGCAAGAAGCCAATCAGGAGGCAATGTACAGTCAGATAGAGATAGAGCTCCAAGGAGTGCAGAAGGAACTTCAGTCAAGGCGCCCAGTCTCTACTGCGCCCCTATCAATCGGAACACTGGAAGAAGGAGATGCGCCAGCTCAACTCCACTAAATCGCAGATTCAGTTGAGGCTCAACTTCGAAAAGCACAAGATGAAGCAGAGCAAGCCATCCAGGCTTTGACACAAGTACAGGTATTACTTGAAGAATAGAGCAGTGTTGCAGAACAAGAAAAGAGTGCTCTCCAAGAAAAATGGAATGACAAGAAAGCATAACTACGACAAGGAAAGGAATAGTTGTTGGCGGAGAAACTGGAGGTAAAGGAAGTGGTAAACAGAGCACTTCGCTCTGGACAGTCATTGAGGTATAGACCGAAGAAATAATCCCACAGCAGGTGGCACATATCGAAGACATGATCCAGAAGCTACAACAGTGCATCACAGATCTAGAGATTCGCGTTGTACCTGAAACTCCACAGGAGGTAAGAGACCTAAGGGAAGCAATTTCCTACAGCGCAGTTGGCAGATTAAAATCTCTTGCCTTGGAATGCAAGCAGCTAAGTAACAAGAGTGCCCAGACTTATGAGAACCTCACGGAGAATCCATAGTTACAGGCATTGGAGTCACAACTCCAAGAAGCAAAGAAGCATGCTGATATGTTACAGGCACAACTGAAGGCCTTAACACCAGTTGAAAGAATGAAGAGGTTTCAAGAACAACGCACGCCCCAGCAACAGATCCACATGATTCAAAGTAAAGTGATGGAAGTCTCTCAATGACTTCAACCAGTGCAAGAGAAGGCATGCCAATTGTTCACTGAAGTTGAAAGTCAAGGAGTCGAACTGGAACAGGTCATCATCATAGAAGAACAGCACCTAGAAGGTCCAGTGAACGATGCAGCGATCCATGAGTTCATTGAGCAAGAGGTTGTAGCACTACAATAGGTTGAAGTCGCTCGAGACAAGCTCGAGGCATTCAAGGCAGAATTGATCAGACCAGAGTGACTCAGGATGAGTCACAAGTGAGTGTTAGGGGCCTGTTGGCCCTTGACCAAGTTTTGAGATAATCTTGGTCATGTTTGACCATTTTTGGGACTTCGATAGCTTGTCAAAGATGGAGCGCCAGACGAAGCAGAGATTGTGGAATCTTGGCCCACTTTTGGGTCCCTTTTTGGGTTTTGGGACTATGTAATGGGAAAGGGATGTTGGCCCGTGGGTTTACCCACACTTAGGCCGCTTTTGTATGTATAAATAGAAGGATATGCAATAAATTATTAGTAGTCGAATATTGTATCTATGTGATATAGGCTAAGTGCCAAGAAGGGATCTCTGTGATCAAAGGTTTTGTGCATTCTGTATAGACTTGCAGAGCTTAGCGCAAGTCCCTGTGTGAAGATATAGAAGGCTTTATGTTGTAGGGAAAGGAAGAAGGATCTAGCGAGCTGTGCAGATATTTTGTCCTGTGCGGAGTAAGGTTTTCTAAGGTTCTGTGCTTGTAACCGATTGGCCGACGATAATAAAGAAGAGTTGGTGGGCGTAGCCCCCAGGGTGGGGGCGAACCACGTAAATACGATGTTGTCTTCTTTGTACCTTGTTCTGATGCATTGATGTGATTATTTGCTAAGTGCTTTGAGATGAGTAGATAGATCTAATATGTATGCTTATGCTCAGTGCTTATGGTGCGTAGAATGTTAGATATGATCCATGTGTATATGCTAAGTGCTTGATCTGTTAGATCTGAATAACATGTTGATACTAAGTGCTTGAATATTCTAGTTCATAGTGAATGTTGCGAAGCTCTGTTATACCAGTGAAGTGGTTATTGATTGCATAATAAAGAAATAGCAGTGTTAAGTGTTATATTAAGAGTTATAATCACATATCTTTGTCCCAGCTAAGGTTGCAGACACTTGAGTCCTTCAACCACCCCTTCCTCTACCTCGGGTGAGACTTCATCTGCTTCGCAGGTGTTGTTGAAAGGGCCGGTAGTTAGTGTTTTGTTGGTACGCTATCATAGCGTTGAACCCTAGGTTTTCCCATGTGCCAACAACAATCGATCGTCATGTAGGTCAGATCTCCCCTTCATCTATTTGTGTTGGATCTTCATTTTTTCACCTTTACCACTGCTACATCTATCGTTATTTATCCTTCATCGTCCTTAGCTATAGATTTCAACGTGAGAATGATGAGTGCAACCCTCCTCTGCTCAGTACCTGGCACCATTCAACATAACATATATGAGATTAAATCCAAATAAACTATCAAAACTAATCGTTATAACACATGTAATTGAGGCATTAAATAATTGAAGTATCATGTATAAACTTCCCTGAGTTTGATTCATGGTTCCTCTACTCATGATTGAGCTATGGTGTTCTTCGAGGTTGTCAACAACATGTCATATATTAATACAGTAATAAGTATTCCATTTTCTATTAATTTGTCAAAGCATATAACTAGGAGGTTTTATATCTCGAAGAGACCTTTCCAACGGTATAAAGAATGCACAAAACACACACCCGAGTCAAATTTATGGTCATTTTACGAAAGGAAATTTTTAATGTTTCGGAGGAGTTAATACTAACTCCTTCGATTTGTTATCAGAGGAGTTAGTACTAACTCCTCTGACTTGGTATCAAAGGATTTAGTAGTAACTCCTCCGACCTGCCATCGGAGGAGTTACTACTAACTCCTCCAACCTACTATTGTAGGAGTTTAAACTAACTCCTCTGACTCGCCATCGGAGGAGTTTGAAATAACTCCTCCAATATGTATTGAAGGAGTTTGAACTAACTTCTCTAATATGTATCGAAGTATTTTGAACTAACTTCTACGATATGAATCGTAGGAGTTTGAACTAACTTCTTTGATATGAATCGGAGCAATTGATGGGAACTCTTCTGAAATTTTGGAGGAGTTGAAGGGAACTCTTCTGAATCGCTTCGGAGGAGTTGAAGGGAACTTCTCCTTGGGAAAGAAAAATTGGAAAAATTTCTAAGTGTCCTACTGGCAAGAGACAAAGAGAGCTTGAGTTCGAAATCCCATAACTTTCTCATACGATGCACAATTGAGGTGTCATTTTTTGCAATGCGGATAGCACAAAGAGATGCTTCTATCAAAATAATTGAACATGATGTTCAAGAATTTGAGTGGATCCATGTTTAATGATGGCCATGGTTAGCTAGGCTTGCTTGGAGGGAAATCCTTTTCAATCATTTTGACACTTCTGGACCTTGTATTTTGATTCTGTCAGTGGCGTTGGAATCTTAATCGCGTAATCCATACAACTAGCATGTTTAAAGAGTGACAAATCCACTTTGGCTAGTACCCAAAATTTTGAGCAAGGACATTTTTAAATGAAATTTTGGACCCCATCCTTGCTATTTATTCACTAGAATTTGATTCCATAAGTTTCTATGGAATCTATTTTATATAGGCTTTTAGTTTATCCATTGAAACTGAGGTGATGTGTCAATAACATAGAATTATAAACAACCAATTGAAATCCATTGCACTTAGTAATGTCTAAGAGTTGAAAGGGAAAAACTTCTCCCAAAGCGCATTTTAGAGCCAGCGCAAGACCAATAGGTGTTGTGATTAACCAATATGATGTTAGGTGAGGCTTCCATAATGAAGATTTAGTTATAACATCAAGAAACGCAAAGCAACCAAGCTAGTACCATGTGTGCAGAAAAATCCATTGGGGAGCACTACAAACTTGATTACGACTGCGATCTGAAGTGAATCAGGTGAGATAGACAATTATTGACTAATTTTCTAGATAGACGTGGAGAGTTTAGTCATTGGAAATGTAAGGAGATTGGTTGATGAGAGAAGTAAGAAGGGATCTGAGCTGATAAGGGGACGAGATAAGCCTCAAGGAGAAAATGGGCCACATTGAGCTAGTCATTGTTAGCGAGAGGGAGAAGATCATATTCGATGCACTTGGTGACGATGAGGGGTCGATGTCCTTTAGTTGAAGTATCGAGGATAGGAGGGGGAAACTTATCAACATGCAGGGTGTCGAGGATGAAGAGGCGAACCTTGTCGATATGCAATGCAACGAAGCGAAAGAGAGGGGCGTTGTTGAAATGTGATGCAACGGTGTGAGTGGAAGGTAGTCAACTAGAGAAAGGCATGTGTGGGGAGAAGATAATCATGTGACCAATATCGGTGAGATGATTTTGATCATGTGATATTCATCGATGATGAAGATGTGTGTCAGTGAGGTTTGGCGGAAGTGCGATAGTGTGTCAACCAAGTTCAAAAGGAGGTGGATGATGTACTGACGAGAAAATAAATGGTGCGTCAATGCAAAGGTGGGAGAAGGATGTGTGCATCGGTACACTATGTATCAGTGCATGAATAGGGGACTCACCAAAGTGTGGATCTTCGGGTAGAAGTGATTAGAGGGGAAACTGAAAATGATAAGGCGGTGAAGTGTATGAGGAAAAACTTGGGTGTAGCCATTTGTGCAAGAGAGAGAGTGCAAGGGTTTTGATAGGAAGAATTGAAGGGGGGTCCAATTTATTGTCTTGAAGATATGCTAAGACAAGAAAATTGGGAGGTTGTTGTGCACACACAACAAATGGCGATACATTAGGCGAAGTTAGAATCTTTGTTAGTCTTTCCTAACTGATAAGCAAAAAATGTAGAGGGTCATAAATTACTTTTAAGATCACAAATTAGAGAAATAGTATGTAAAGTTACCTGAAAGATTCTATCATGGTGGGATCATTGGCAATGCTTGCATGCCAACTAGTGGAGCTTGTCTTTTGTAAATAGAGGACAAGTTATGATGAGATTTATTTCCTGAAACTGTGTTGACAATCTAGGTTGGTATCTTCATTGTGGAGCTGATATATATTTAGAATAATTAAATATTTTTCACCAAGTGCATATAGATATCTCGCAGGTGTTGCTCCATTTCCCGTGAGAATCCATAGTCCTGATGGAGTCACCACGGCATCACATACCTCATTCCACTGCCAGTGAGCGTCCATAGCCCCGACGGATATATCTACATGTCCACTAGTCTGGTCAAACTTTCCTTTACATTCCTTTCCAACTTATTTAGTGCATGATTAGCATTCGGTGGATGGGGAAAGCGGTGGAATTTTAGCCTGATAGGGGATGACTGCCAACTTTTGATATTTATTTGTATGTTTGTTGTGCCTGGATACATATATGTATCCCTTTTGGTTTTTAGCCTTTATACTTTGACACTTCACCTTTCACATGAGCAGCTACTTAGTGTGTGGATGGTTCCTCCATTACATAGGATCTGCTCGCCAACCAATATGCACGAATGACCATTGATTAACCATTATGCTCAGTCGTGGTTTAACCATTGTCACAAAATTCCCAGTTAGTTTTGATTCATGTTCAAACAAAGACCTATTATTCCATTAATGAGCTAGGAAAGAGATGCAAGTTGGTTCATGCATGCTTCCAGTGCAAAAAAGATTCCTTGGAGAGGAAAAAACAAGGTGAGAGGTATGTGTGTCATTCAAATATAACCAAAGGTCATGAGACAACAAAGTTTAAGAAATGAATTGCTTTCAAAGGAAAAGGTGGTAAAGAAAGAGAGAGAAGAGATGATGTATTCAAGGTTAGAGATGAACTCAGTATAAGTCTTTGTTGCAACTGAAAAATTAAACCTTTGGACAAATGATGATCTAAGACATGCAATTGGAAAAGAGAGTGACTAAAAAAGGGGTAAGAGATGTGAGTGTTTCCAACATATTTGAGGAGGTTGATGCATTCCATCCAGCCAAAAGTTTGCAGCCTCTTGAAATGACAAATCCATGTGAAATATTATACGCGTAATACTTCATTCAAATGGGTTCAGTGCTAGTGTTGGTTGAGAATTACACCTCTCATCATGATTTTCTAAAGAATTTTAGTCCATTTGTGCAGCCTTGGACTTCAGGGGAAAGGGTTAGCCAGAGCTTTGCTTTGTTAGCCATCAAATTATTTTGCTTCATTTCCTATTCACTTCTTTCATCTTCATAAATGACGTTGCAGAGTGTTGTGCTTAGTTAACCAAAGTTCTGATGTTTCATGAGAAATTCAACTCTTCTAAAGAAGTATGTCTTCGTCAACTCTTGTTCCTTTTTTTTAAGTGAAAACATATTTCTATGATCAAAAATCCAGAAAACCTTTCTGAAAATCCTCACCACAATAATCTGAGAATGACGACCAAAAATCTATCTGGTTGTGTGAGAGAAAACCATGAGTGTTATATGTCCCAGTTGTCGGGAGACAAAGTATACTTGAGATTAAGTGTGGGTTTGTCTGATGTAAGCCCTTGTTTTAGGAAACAGTTGACTGTATCTGTAGAAATCACCAGTTTTTCCCTAAAGTCATGTTCTTAAAATCCATTTGATTGATTAATATTCTTGAGCTTAGATATTATTGTGATCAAATAATTGGAGGAAAATTGAAACCTAATACTCTGTTCCTAGAGGCATATGTTGGATGTGAAGTACAGTATTACTTTCCCCGACCCCATGATTGAAAACAGACTTTAATACTGGGAAAAGGGATAAATGCACCATAAAGTCTCAGGCGTACCCTCTAACATAGAGCACAAATGCTTCAGTGAATTCTTCTCGATAAACACCATCCTAAGTAAGGCTCCAAACAGTTGATGTGATCTTTCAATCCATTCTCAAGATTTGCCAAGTTGTAAAGTAATCCTCAACATATGTTCTTTCAGCATCTTGGGATAACTGAATTTCTAACTCTCAGTGTCAGAGTAAATGTTGTCGCAACAAGTGAATTTTGCAATTCAAACCCTTCAGAGAATTCATGCGCATCGTTTCTTCATGAAGATGGATGGAAACCAAGGTTAAGCCAAGTTTGTATTCAAGCAAAAAAATGAAAATCCTTAAATGAAAAGAAGAAAGCTTTGACAAAAGGAAACTTGAACTAAAGAAAACCTTCACTAACTGCAAGCTAGGATAATTGCAGCTTATGACCTTTATTAAAGCAACCAAAACAAATCCAAACTTATGTTATTCATACGAAAACAAGGCAACATCTAAACTATAACTGGAAAATACAACAAACATCTAAATTATGAATCATAAAGTAAGAAAAAAGAACTATGCTAGTCTTATTCCTAACCTACCCTACATTGGATAAAAGAAGGCTAGGTGTAAGCATAGTGCCAGTGTAGCCAATCAAGCAACTCCATTAAACCTACGATCACATATTCATTGAAGGCCAATCATGGAGAATGAAGCAGTGAGGGCTGAAATATTGGAAGAATTGATTCAAGCAAGTTTCCACTTAGCAGGTCAAATTTGACAGTGTTATTGTTCATGGTAAGTGCGTTTGTGTAGGATTCCTCCAACCAAGATTCAATTCTATCGAAAAAATTAAAATGATCACTCTATGATTGTTGGAAGGAAAGAAACAATGAGATACATAGATGATGAGGCTCATGACTTAAATTTACATGCAACGTACTTTGTAAGGGAGTATCGGAGTGGGTGGTATTTCTCATCCCACGGGCATAAGGAAGACAATGAGAACTTGACATAATCATTGGTTGAAATCAGAGTGCTTCATTATCACTGCAGATCTCCCTGGGTTCAAATTTCACATACGCTGCATGTTGAGGGGAAAGTTGATATCCGATTTTTGAATGGAAACATTAAGCAAAATGTGACTCCAAATATTCTCCTATGACATCAATGAAATCATGTGAAGAGTGTTGGAGAATTAAAATAGAATCCAAGAGTGAATGAGGCATCTTCCCCTAAGGATTAGCATGTAATTCTAGAGAATATTGAGACGATATCTTTTACTAGTTCAACTCAATGTTTCTTGTGTTTTGCATGGTGATAGGTTGTTCGTTTGACATGATATATTTATGGAGATCTAAGAAATCATTATACTCTGAACACTTTGTATTTGTTGTTTTTAACATTTGTGCATCGAGGTCAGAAATTACAGAGTGTGCAGGAGAAACGAATGAAAAATTAGTGTTCGCATTCAATTCCAGAACAGAAAAGTAATCATTGAAAATAGGGACATCGAAAACAAATTGTGATTCAACATGTTCTAGAAATTTAAATTGAAAATAACTTTCAAAGTGATGCATTCCAAATGAAGTATTATTAAGGATAAGTGTTTGATCGATCAAGGTTGGACACGCTTCTTGATCTGGTATATCATTCAATGTTTCATCGCTAAAGTAGAAATGTGAAGGGTGTTTTGTATGATAGGAAGATGGTTACTGTTGGCATAGGGAAGACCCAGGGTTCAATGCTACAACAACACACCAATGAAACCCTAACTACCGGCCCTTTCGGCAACACCTGCGAAGAAGATGAAGTCTCACCCGAGGTAGAGGCAGAGGTGGTTGCAGGACTCAGGTGTCTGCAACCTTAGTTGGGACATAGATATGTAATTAGAATACTTAATAGAGAACTTAGCACTATTATTTCATCATTGTTTAGCCAATATCTACTCTGCAGAGAAAACAGAGCATCGCATCATTCACCCTGATCTAATGTATTTAAGCACTTAGCATATATAAATGGATCAGACCTAGTAGATTCAAGCACTAAGTGCATGCACCTATATCATATCTAACATCCAGATTCATCATAAGCACAAAGAATAAACAGATCTATCTATCTATCTATATCAAGCACTTAACAGATAACACATAAATACATCAGAACATCGCATAAGTTAGAATAACACAGTATTTATATGGTTCACCCCCACCCTAGGGCTATGTCCACCAACTCTTCTTCTTTATTAGCTTCAATCAGTCATCTACATGCATAGAGCCAAAAAAACCCTACTCTACATAGGACAGGAGATCTGCACGCACCTCGCCAGATCCTCCTTCCCTGAGCTAGGTCTAGCACAAAGCCTTTCACGGTCTATTACAACCACTTGCACTTAGCTCTACAAGTTCTCACAGTATGCACAGAGCATCTACAAACCATACTTGCACTTTTGCACTTAGTTTATCGACCTCTACTTATGTCAGCTAGCTACTTATTTATACTTTACAAAATAGGCCTAAACATGGGTAAATCCATGGGTCGACATCCCATACCCATTACATATTCCCAATTCCCAAGAAGGACCCAAAAAGGGGTCGAGATCCCGCAATCTCTGATTTGTCTTGCGCTCCTTCTTTGACAGGCTGTTGAAGTCCCAAAATAGGTCAACATGACCAAGAATCTCCCAAGACTTGGTCAAGGGACAACAAGCCCCCAACGCTCACATGTGACTCGTCCCGAGTCACTCTGGTATGACTAGTTATGCTTCAAACGCCTCAAGCTTGGCTCAAGCTGCTTCGACTTGTTGTTTTGATACGACCTCTTGTTCAGTGAACTCTTGGATGACTGCATCGTTGATAGGTACCTCTAGACGGTGTCTAGCTGTAGTGACAACCTGCTCTAGCTCTGCTCCTTGGCCTTCTACCTCTGTAAACACTTGATAGGACTTGTATTGTACGGGTTGGAGCCTCTGAGTTACTTCCATAACTCTGCTCTAGATAGTATGGATCTGTTGTTGTGCAGTGTGTTTCTCTTTGGATCACTTTATTCTTTCCACAGCTAACAGGGACTTCAGTTGCACCTGTATCGTTTCGGCTTGATACTTTGCCTCTTGGATATGCGACTCCAGTGCCTTCAATTTTGGGTTCTCCGTGAGTTGTTCATAGGTCTGGGCACTGCGATCGGTAATTTGTTTGCATTCTAGGGTAAGATCCTTTAGCCTTTCAACTGTGCTCCGAGCGGTTGCTTATCTTTGGTCTCTTACATCTTGTGGGGTCTCAGGTACAGTGCGTAGCTCCAAATCTGTTATGCGTTGTTGTAGTTGTTGGATGGCTTCTGCGATTTGGTTCACTTGCTGTGTAACTCGGTCTTCTGCCTTGATTTCTAAGACTGTCACAGAGTGAAGTGCTCTGTTGACTGCTTCTTTTACTTTGAGTTGCTCTGCGAGCAATTGTTCCTTTTCTTGTTGTAGCTGTGTTTTTTCTTCATCAAACTTCGCTTGGAGAGCAAGCTTTTCCTATTCTACATCACTGCATTGATCTACGAGTACTCCTTGTACTTGTGTCAAATCCTGGGTGGCTTTCTCTGTTTATTCCTGTGCTTGTCGAAGGTGAGCTTCGACTGTATCAGCTAGGTGGTGGAGTTAAGCTGGCTCATCTCCCAATTCTGGTTCCCCTGGCACAGTGGAGACTGCGCGACTGGACTGTAGGGCCTGTTGTACCCCTCGGAGTTCAGTCTCAATTCGATCATACATCTCCTCTTGTTTTGCTTCTTGTTTCTCTGCTATTTCCAGTGAAGCATCTTGCAGGGCTGCTATGAGGAATTCGAAGTCATCATAGGTGAGGACGGTCTGCATCTTTGTCATGGTGGCCTTCAATTTCTTTTGGGAGGAAGGTTTCAGAGGTGAACCTTTCCTCTTCTTCAGAGGATCAACCTCATCTCCTTGCTTCTGTTTGATTTCTTTGTCATTCAACTCTTCGCCATCACCTCCTTGCTCTGGTGATATGGAAGCATTCTTCATGGATGTGCTGTCTATCTCTTGGACCTCTTCACTCTTCTTTGTTTTTCTAGGTCCGGGTGTATCCTGCGCATTTTATGGGTTGTCGATGTCGGATATCTCTGCAGGGTCTGTTGGAATAAGGAGATCCTCTGACCAGTCCTTAGTGATATCCTCCAAGTCCTCCTCTGTTAGCTTATAGTAGAATTGAAGTTGTTGCTTGTGTTCGTCGGCGCATGCTGTGATGTAAATAAAATGTTGATCTGCGTTGAACTTCATCAAAGGTCGGAATCGGTGTAGAGTGTTCGGCGTCATGCGAGGCTCGAGCTAGATGGTTATCTTCAGCTGATTGTAGTAGGTATGAAAAACAACATTTGACTGCCATTGTTTATTCATGTCGCTTGAATACCACAGTGTACTGAACTTCACGACCAACAGTTCAAAAGGCTCGATGTCCGGGAAGGTCGTACCTTTCGACATCTCCCAAGCAATAAAAGCTATAAGGATCAAGAGCCAGCTCTTGATCCTCTGTTTCTCTACAGTCGAGTTCCAACTAGTTCACCAGGTACTTCGCCCAGTTCATCTGAAGGCCCTCTGCGCACTTCCCTACGAGGTCGACTACAAAACCGGTGACTTGGGTAGGTTTGTTCTTTCTTACTAACTTCCCTCCAATCAACTAACAAGCGAGGCGCAGTACGCCACTCTGGATAGAAGCTACCTTGTAGCCTCGCATGCCCTTCTTGACATCACCATAAGTGTCATTGATCTTATGTGCTAGAGCGTGATCCATGGATTTTCTGGGGTAAAAATCTTGTGGATCAGGTCCTTGCATACTCAAGCCTGTGATCCGATTGATCAGCGTCTGATCGACCATTATACAGCTATTTAGCCACAAATAACTGCCATGGTAACAAGACAGCAACAGCTTGACACATGCATTCACCTCCTGGTGTCTTCCGAAGTGGGGAATCTTCATGATGTTCAGCAGGGTGGACTACGCGAGGTTCATAGTCCATGACTGGGGGATTATCTTTGAATTATTCCCCTTAGTTCTGGTCAGGTACTTATGTGAGGCAATCATGTTATAGACTTTGCGATATCCGAGGTTGAAGTCGCTAAACTTCAACGCTGCAATCTTATCTTGGTCTACTCGAACTGCATGTATCCCCTTCGGGAGGTACGCCATAACCAAGGTGTAGTCGAAATCTTTGGGCACGCTGTCTTGATTTACTGCACCGCTCAGAGGTGGAATATAGGTGGGTAATATACTCGAGATCAATTTGGCATTCGCTAGATCATCCCTGTGCTTGGTTCGTTTTTCATCTAATGGTCGGGATGGTCCAGCTCCATGAGAAGTAGATGAAGAGGCTGGCAGTCCTCTCGCCGATGATGCTTTTACACATGTAGACATCGACATGACTCTTTCAGTCATGAGGTCGATCAAAACTTCTTCAAGAACTTTCTCAGCAGCGCTCAACTCGTCCGACATACACACTCAGGGTTGGAAATCTTTGAGTTCGGAGGGAAATAGCGCAATGACCACTATGTAAAATCAAAAATTATGTGAGCTCAAATTCACGATTGGCAAAAGTGTTCTCGATGCATGGCGCGATGGGATAAATAGGTAACTTGGAAACAGGTCGCTTGCAACGAGTATGAAGCCTTCATTAACTTTGTTATGTCCATTATGGCACAGTCCCAACGGTCGGATGGCGAACTGTCTATCCATAAATGTTTGTCTATCCATTCGAAGCGTTAGTCTAATGGTTGTAATGTCCCCAATGGATATATTGTTTCTCCATGGCGAAGTTCCATGTGTCGCTTTTCTGATATCCTGGCGAAGCTCCAATTTTGCAAATTTTCCTTCTACGAGGTTCCCTATGGAACCTTTTGCATCTTTTCGATCTTAGCTCTTTTCTTACTTAGCTTTCTAGCCTTCTTCCCAGTGAGCTTTTTCTCGGTATGCCTTTTTCCATTCTGATTCTTATCTTCTTTTGGCATAGTTACTTTGCGTTGTTGAGATACTTTCCTAAGATTCGAGGGTGATCCTTCTTCTTTATCTGGAATAGGTACTTCAATCTTATATGGGTCTTCTAGTGTTCTTGCAACTTCGACATCCGAGTCTTTGGTGTTAAATAGCTTCGATCTGTTCTTCTTTTCTTCAATCAAGTGTGCGATCCTTCTAGTCATGGATTCTTTTAACTCTTGTTTCTTATGCTCTAAAACTTCTTCTTCTTCTTGCCTTCTGGCCTGAACTCTTCCAATCCAAGGTTTTCCTAGTAGCATGGTAAATGGGGCATTGTTCTCAATAAATTTAATAATCTCAAAATCTTCCTCTGTCGAAGTTCCATTGGCATTCATAAGTATCTGAGTGAGCATTCCACATAGGTTTATCATCTTTCCTTTGAATAGTCCTATTCTTCCTAATGAAGGAGTCTTAACAGGCCTCCCTATAGTTTCCCAAGTTCTCTCTGTCATGATATTCACCTGTTTTTCCTTATCTAGAACATAATCAATGTCGAAGTCTCCTATTCTTGCTTCAAGGCATTCTTTTTCTTTAAAGATCTCTGATAATCTGACATGTCGGTGGTCATTCAAGGTTTCTTTCATCTGTAGCAATACTTTCTCTGATTCTTTCTAGGATTCTGTCATAATCTTAGTTTCTGGATCTGCCTTAGGGTTTTCTTGTCTCATGTTCATTTCTTCAAGCTTAGCAATCATTCTAGGACAATCCAATACTTCATGGTCCATAGTTTTGCAACAAAGACAACTGGGTCTTCTCCCAGGGCATTGCTTAGCAAGATGCCCCGGTCTTCTGCAACTGTAACAGAGGGTTAATCCTCTCTTTCTTTTAAATGATCCCCATCCTTTCCTGCACTGTGTGCTAGGATCATGGTAGCTAACCTGTAAACATTTTTTTCTAGGGTCTTGCATACACTTATTAGTCCAAACATTATTTCTATGCATAGGTATAACATATTTTTCACTATTCTTATCAGATCTACTCATATCAAATCTTCTTTCATCTATTAATACCCTAGTTTTCAAGTTAGGATAGAATCTATCAAACATACCTACATCCATACTGTCGAAACAAAAAATTTCACTTATCTTACTTCTACAGAGCACAAAGCTTTCAGATCTAGAACTGTTCACTATTCTTACCTTTATCAGAGAACAGAGGTTTTAGATCTCACCTCTTTTAATCAAAAATTCTCACTTTTGTCTTTCTCAAAGCACAAAGCTTTTAGATCTTACCTCTTTTCTTCATATCGGACTTCTTTTCCTTAGCACAGAGCTTGTCAAACTAAGTAGAGTATTGCGCACTAGAGCAACATATCTACGCACAAAGCTTTCACAATGTCAGGTCGAATCTTTGCACAAAGATTCTTCTTCCTCAGTTCCCAACAATCACAGTTTCAGGTCCCGGCAACGGAACCATTTGTTGGCACAGGGGCAAACCTAGGGTTCAACGATACAACAACACACCAACAAAACCCTAACTATCGGCCCTTTCGGCAACACCTGCGAAGCAGTTGTAGTCTCACCCGAGGTAGAGGCAGGGGTGGTTGCATGACTCAGGTGTCTACAACCTTAGCTGGGACACAGATCTATGATTATAATACTTAATGGAGCACTTAGCACTCTTAGGTCATCATTGTTTAACCAATATCTACTCCGCAGAGAAAACAGAGCATCGCAGCATTCACCCTGATCTAATGTATTTAAGCACTTAGCATATATAAATGGATCAGATCTAGTAGATTCAAGCACTAAGAGCATTCACCTATATCAGATCTAACATCCAGATTCATCATAAGCACAAAGAATAAACAGATCTATCTATCTATCTATATCAAGCACTTAATAGATAACACATAAATACATCATAACATTGCACATAGCAGAATAAAACAGTATTTGTGTGGTTCACCCCCACCCTGGGGCAACGTCCACCAACTCTTCTTCTTTATTACTTTCAATCAGTCATCTACATGCACAAAGCCACAAAAACCCTACTCCACATAAGACAGGATATCTGTGCGCACCTCACCAAATCCTCCTTCCCCGAGCTAGGTCTAGCACAAAGCCTTTCACAGTCTGTTACAACCACTTGAAATTAACTCTACAAGTTCTCATAGTATGCAGAGAGCATCTACAAACCATACTTGCACTTTTGCACTTAGCTTATCGACCTCTACTTATGTCACCTAGCTACTTATTTATTCTTTACAAAATAGGCCTAAACATGGGTAAACCCATGGGCCGACATCCCATACCCATTACATATTCCCAATTCCCAAGAAGGACCCAAAAAGGGGCTGAGATCCTGCGATCTCTACTTCGTCTTGTGCTCCGTCTTCGACAGGTTGTCAAAATCCCAAAATAGGTCAACATGACCAAGAATCTCCCAAGACTTGGTCAAGGGCCAACAATTAATCATGTGTGTGATTAGCATCGAACATATTTGTATAAAGGAAATGCAAATCTTTTGACTCTGAAAATGATGGGATTGTTTCAATGAGGAATTCATTATAGACCCAATTATGTTCATGATTTTTTGGAGGGGATTGTTGAATGGTTCACATTATGGGGCTAAGAGATGTAATATTTCTGATAAGGATTCCCCCACAGATGTGTCAGAGTGTGGGTTAGATCTTGTGTAACCCCTATCTTTTGTGGTCATATCTGAATCTGGTGAGTGGGAGATGGTTTGTTCATCCCTATCACACCTTTCAGAAATATAAACTAGGTATGAAAACCAATTCAATATTTCTTGTCCTGAGGGTTTGTCACTTTCAGGAAATCCACATGACTCTTCTAAATAAATCATCCACTGATTCATTTTTGAGCCTACATATTTCTACAAGTTCATCAAAAAGTTTGTCATAAACATAATTTTCATGAGCAATAAGAAATATATCCATAAGTTGTTTACAACTATGAATTGATTTCACTTGTAAGGTACTAAATCGGGATTTAATTCATCCTTCGAATGTGAGAACGAATAGTCGACACATTTCATTGTCCTAAACAATCTTAAGCTTTCATCGAGCGATGTTAAATCGTTTGAGATGTGTAAATGCAAAGACATGCCCTTCACAATCAAATTCAGGGTTTGAGAGAGATGGCATCAATGGGTCCCGAAAGACTTAAAGGGTCATCCCATATAGAGGTACAGAGAGGAGCCATGGGTTGGTTAAGAGTTAAATGAAATGACTCCACGTGGGCAGGATTTTCTTCTGGCCCTCCTTTTAGCACCAATTATGTTGACGGGTCTAAATTTGTCTGACAACGGTAAGGGGTTCTCCCTAGTAATAAGTCCCAATTAGACCTCTCACTGTTAGGAATAGGGAACCCATCCAAATTCTATCCTAACAATGATTGTTGGTGTTTGTTTTACCAGTTACGACCCGATCCACCAATGAAGGTGAATGATGGATGGTTATGCAAACGAAATATGTACATGAAAACTATGTAAATGCGGGAATCTAATCTAATCCTAATCTACCCTATCATATCTAGGAGCGAACTATAGTAACAAAATGAGTTGTAATGAAACTAAACTATGCATAAACCCTAATCAGATAGTTATCATGAAGGCGCACAGTTAGAAATACATGCATACAAGTCTATAACCAGAATAGTCTAAGTCACATTTATGCATACATTCATAACTCATTCACTCATGACATGTAATATAAGAAAGAGTAACAAAATTTCAAGAAGACATATATTGCGTCATAATAGTCCATTGACAAACATGCTCTTACAGCCCATGTGAACAGCAAACATTATGCTTGAAATAGTTCGCAACAAAACAACAACACATGTGAGTCATTCTCTCTATCAAAATTTGGCCCTAAGGGCTTCTTCATATTAACAATTTCAGCAATTGTACATGAAAACTCTAAGGAAAGCTCTCTGATTTTAGTTGCATTGTATTCCCAAAGTAGTTCTGAAGTATACAATGTTTGAAGAGCCCAAAAGCCCTTTTTTTTAGTATAATTTTAGTATTTATCGGGGCACGATAGGACTCTTGGCCTTATACCTTCCTCCATGACCTTTTGCCTTCCAACGTTTGTTTTTTTTTCCTTTTGTATTGATGAGTAACAAAGACAGCTGTTACACATCGAAATTTTCTCCTAGCACTGATGGGTCGTCATGGATTTTTTCCATATGTGTCATCATGGATTTTTTCCATATGTGCCTTGTGCATCATGAAGACTATTCTGGGCATGGGAACATCTTTTTGATCCAAATTTGACAATTGATAGTCATGTAGGTCAGATCTCCCCTTCATCCATTTTTTTTGGATCTTCCTTTTTTTTTGTTTATCACTCCTATATCCATCGTTATTGCTCCTTTGTCATCCTTAGCTATAGATTGCATCGTGAGAATGATGAGCATGACCCTCCTCTGCTCGGTACCTAACACCATTAAATATACCATAGATGAGAGTAACTCCAAATAAACTATCAAAACTAGTCATTACAACACATATAATTGAGGCATTAAATAATTGTAGTATCATGTATAAACTTCCTTGAGTTCGATTCATGGTTCTTATGCTCGCGGTTGAGGTGTGGTGTTCTTAGAGGTTGTCAAAAAGGTGTCATATACTAATACAACAATAAGTATACCATATTTTATTAATTTCTCAAATCATATAACCATGAAGTTGTAGATCTCTAAGAGACCTTTCCAACGATATAAAGAATGCACAAAACAAACATCCGTGTTAAAAGTTATGTCCATTTTACGAAAGGTAGTTTTTAATGTTTCGGAGGAGTTAATACTAACTCTGATTTTTTATCAGAGGAGTTAGTAGTAACTCATACGACTTGCGATTGGAGGAATTAGTAGTAACTCCTCCTACCTGCCATTAGAGGAGTTAGTACTAACTCCTCCGACTTGCTATCGGAGGATTTTGAACTAACTCTTCGGACTTTCCATCGGAGGAGTTTGAACTAACTCCTCTGATATCTATCAGAGGAGTTTGAACTAATTTCTTTGATATGTATTGGATTATTTTGAACTAACTTCTCTGATATGAATTGGAAGAGTTTGAACTAACTTCTCCGATATGAATCAGAGCAATTGATGGGAACTCCTCTGAAATTTCGGAGGAGTTGAAGGGAACTCTTTTGAATCACTTCAGAGGAGTTGAGGGAACTTCTCCTTAGTGGGAAAGCAAAATTGGAAAAATTTCTAAGTGTCCCACTGGAAAGAGACAATGAGAGCTTGAGTTCGAAAGCCCATAACTTCCTCATACAATGCTCGATTGAGGTGTCATTTTTTGCAACGCAGAGAGCACAGAGAGACGTTTCTATCAAAATAACTGAAAATGTTGTTCAATCATTTGGGTGGATCCATGTTTAATAATGGCCACGGTTAGCGAGGCCTGCTTGGCAGGAAATCATTTGCGATCATTTTTACACTTTCGTACCTTGGATTTCGATTATGTCAGTTTCATTGGAATCTTAATCGCATAATCCATAAAATTAGCATGTTTAAGGAGTGACAAATACACTTTGGCCAATACCCAAATTTGTGAGCAAGGATATTTTTAAATGAAAATTACACCCCGTCCTTGCTAATGATTCACCAAAATTTGATTTCATAAGTTTCTATGTCATCTATGTTATATAGTCTCTTCGTTTATCCATTGACATTGAGGAGATGTGTCAATAACATAGAATTTTAAACAACCAATTGAAATCCATTGTGCTTAGTACTGTCTAAGAGATAAAAGGACCAAACTTCTTTTGAAGTGCATTTCAAAACCAATGCAAGACCAATAGGTGTTGTGATTAACCCATATGATGTTAGGCGAGGCTTCCACAATGAATATTTAGTCATAACGTCAAGAAACGCAAAGGAGCCAAGCTAGTACCATGTGTGCAGAAAAAGCCAATAGGGAGCACTACAAACTTGATTACGACTGTGATCTCAAGCAAATCAAGTGAGATAGGCAATTATTGACCAATTGTCTAGATAGGCATGGAAAGTTCAGTCATTGGAAACGTAAGGAGATTGATTGATGAGCGTGACAAGAAGGGATCTGAGCTGATAGGGGGGAAAGATAAGCCTCGAGGAAAAAATGGGTCACGTTGAGCTAGTTGGTGTTGGCGAGAGGGAGAAGATCATATTTGATGCACTTGGAAATGATGAGGGGTTGACGTCCTTTAGTATAAGTATTCAGGATATGAGGAGGAAACTTATCAATATGCAGTGTGTCGGGGATCAAGAGGTGAACCTTGTCGATATGCAGTGCAACGAAGCGAAAGAGAGGGATGTTGTTGAAATGTGATGCAACAGTGTGAGTGGAAGGTAGTCAACTGGGGAAAGGCATGCGCGTGCCAAAGATAATCATGTGACCAATATTGATGAGACAATGTTGATCATGCGATCTTCGCCAATGATGAAGGTGTGTGTCAATGAGGTTTGGTGAAAGCGTGATAGCACGTCAGCCAAGTTCAAAAGGAGGTGGATGATGTACTGACGAAAAAATCAATGGTGTGTATATGTAAAGGTGGAAGAAGGATGTGTGCATCGGTACACTATGTATCAGTGCATGAATAAGGGACTTGACAAAGTACAGATCATCGGGTAGAAGTGATTAGAGGGGGAACTGCAAATGATAAGGCGGGGAAGTGTAAGAGGAAAAACCTAGGCATAGCCATTTGCGTGAGGGAGAGAGTGCAAGGGTTCTGGTGGGAAGAATTGAAGGGGGGGGGGCAATTTCTTGTCTTAGAGAGATACTAAGACAAGAAAATTGGTAGGTTTTTGTGCGCGTGCAACATGTTATTGATAAAATATCTCTTGTTCTTATCCATTTCTATCTGTTGATTCATGATTTTAATGAGATCATTTATGTCTTCTTTTGAATCTATTATGCAAATTGAAATAATCATGTCTAGTTAGTTAGCATATAACTACATATTTGCAGTTGCATGCTCCTTTTTTTTCAGAATTTTCAGAGGATCATTTTGTAATAGTTCTGGAGAGAAAAATCTTGAGCAGGATCAACTTCAAACATTGGTTTCTATGTATGTTCTCTTTCCTATCCTTTAACAATTAGTTATTGCAAGTAGTTACTTTTAATTAACTGCCTAATTAGAGTATGAGAGAAGTCTTTTAGTGAACTTATATGTTGTGACCCTAACCCATAGCCATAGGACATAGTTTTTCATAATAGAATCGGTGACTCCACTGGGAATTCTCCCTTTTTGGGGTTGTTAGGGGTGCTTGTTGTTTGCATTTCTTTTGAAGATTTTTCTATATTTTGGACCTTTATTTAGAATACTATGAATTTATGCAATCCTTTATGAGTCTTCCAGACCTTTCTCTCTTAGGTTAGAGATTTTTGTATAGGTTGTACTCACTTTTCCTTTGGTGCAGTCACATACATATGCGACTTTCATTGAATAGAGTCATGTACATACGCAACTTGTCGCTTAGAGAGTCGCGTACATGTTTTGAATTGGAGTTTTTTACTCTTTGTCCATATCACTAGAAGTTGGGTTGTGGTACTTTAGGGTCTTCATAGATCTTGTGAGTCTTTGGGGATTGATTTTTTGTTTCAAAAATTGTTTCTATCGTTCTAAGTCATTACTATATTTGATTTTTGGTTTCCATTCTTTTTGGATTTATTTTGATTTCTCTGTTTCATTTTGTGTTTTGGGTTTTTTGACCAAATTTGCTAAGTTTTTCTTAGTGTATAGGCTCTTTCCCTTGACATAAGTCACGTACATACACTATTGTTTCATGGGAGTAAAGCGCGTAAATACACTGGAAAAAACGCATAAATGTTGGGTCATGTATGCGACCTGTAAAAGGCCAAAGTGCATACATATGCACCCTGTAGAAGTCCAAATCATGTACATACGGACCTTATAGAAGGCCAAGTCACATACAAACTTCATATTCTCTCCCTATAGTGATATAGGGCATGTACATATGCAACTTACAATGGATAGAATCACGTACACCTCCAAAAAGGTGACTTTTTCTTGTTTTTTAGCCTTTTTGAAGCCTTGTTTTAGCTAGCTTAGAGGTCCTTTCTGGGGAGTTTGGTCCCAGAAATTTTGTGGCATGTAGGAGGTTTTTAAGGCCTTAACATTTATTGAAAAAAAAAATTGATCCAATTTTGTTTCCCTTTTATCCCTTGGATTTCATGACTATAAGACTAGTCTTGTTCTCAGGATCTCGGTTCCGTGATTGTTGTTGTGGTCATTTTTTAAACTTGAGTTTATATTTGAATCTGATACTTTTATTTTGTGATTTCCTTCGATTTTTCAAACTTAAAAGGAAAAAAAATTCTTTCTTTTAGCATCTTTTGTTAATTTTTCTTTTTTAAGAAGAAGAAGAAAACGGAAAAACATTGTTTTCTACTAGTTGGGTCTCTTTCTTTCTTTGCATTGTTATTTGAAAAAGAAAAATATATTAGCATAGGATTTTGTTTTCTTATCATCTTCAAATCATTTTAAAGAAAAAATAATAAATAATATCCTTGTGTTTGCTTCTTTTTCTTTTCTCAAAAGGTTGCATTGTGCATTTTGCGTCAGAAAGAGAAAATATTTATTTTCAAGGTTTGAAATTTTTGTTCGTGCATTTTTTTTTTTGAATGCTTTTTCATTAAAGAATTAGTGTAAAAGTTTTTTTTGTCAATGTTTTTATAAGTTTCATTTTTGCAAGAGTCTCAAACAACATTAGTTTCACTTCCATATCCTTTGAGTAAAAACAACCAATAAAAACAATACTAAACTTAAAATTTACTAGACTTTGTTTCTAGGGTTCATAAACAAGTTTAGGATTAGGGCCTTGGATTAGGATTGGATAGATAACTCTCCAAGGTCGGTAAAAAAATATAGGAGTATGATTTAGGGAGATTCAAATCCAACTATCGTATAAGTGTGGTCAGGAAACTCCTCCCACGCAGGAACCAAGCACGAGGTCGTGTGAGGAAAAGCCAAGGAGATAACCCGTCCAAGGCTTAACCGAGCATTGTGGGGAGTTCATATTTTGGTGGTTTTGTTAGTGTCCATACCTATCTGAGAGGTGGTGATTTCGAGGCTTCGAGATTTTTTACCCTTTCCATACGTTCGATCCCAATTGTCGATTTTTCTCTCGGACGCTGATTGGGAGTTGGTATCCATAGTTTCTCTTCCTAGGTATCTCAGAGGTGATTGTGGGGGGTTTCCCATGGTACTTGAGGTAGACTTCATATCACACTATCAGTACCATTGGAGGGTACTCCGCTAAGCAAGGGTTACTTGCACCAGGTAGGGCTGGTTAGTGGAAGTCGGGGTAACTGCTTCTCACTTTTTCATTCATCAGTCTCGAGAATTGATCAACCTGTGTCGGTATCTAGAAGGTCTCTTTCCACTTTTTCATTACTTTAGACTTAGTACCTTATCCACCTAGGATGAATTTTTGGATAAGTTGTTTGTTTGCGATGTTTCTCTTAGGAATTTTTAGTGCAGTTTTGCTTTGTATAGTTGGCCTTAGGTTTTTTTTGTATCACCACTTTTGGATCACTGATTCGTGGTGGTCAACCAACTACTCCACTGGTCAAGAAGGACCTTTGGTATTTCTCTTGAAAGCGTGGAGCTGCCTCCTGGAAGGAGTGGGTTTTTATACCATTGTTTCTCCAAAGTTAGTGCATGAGACTTTTATGGACATGAATAATCTTGCAAGGGACGAACCTTTGCATAAGAACACTATGGCCAAAGTTCTTGAGGATACCAACCAAGGGATCCCTTCCCAAGGGAATTCTTGTGCTTTTCCGTTCTTTGGCAATGTCAATGCCCCCTTGATGACAACTTCAAACATTCATGGGTTGAATGTTGGGCTACCAGTTTGGTTGTGCACCACTCTGAATCTCCCAAATTCTCTTGATGCTTCTCCGATAAGCACCTTATGTCATGAGCATCATGTGGATGTTAATCATTTACCTAATATGTATCCACGAATTATTCTCCTTCTCCTTCTCCCTCTTCTAATGAAAGTATATCTAATAATAATCAGAAATCTAAAAGGAATAGGAAGAGGAAGAGTAAGAAGAAGAAGTCACCAACCTCTGTTGGTCATGTTGGATACTTGTCACCAACCCCTGCTGGTCATGTTGGATACTTGTCACCAACCTCTGCCAGTCACGTTGGAGACCTGTCACCAACCTCTACGATTCATGTTGGGGGTCAGCAACCAACAGTTGTGAGTCACGCTGGGTGTTAGAAAAATAGGACTGCGGAGCAATAAAATAAAACAAATGCAGAAACAAAACACAGAAGACACACAATACAAGAGAGACACAGATTTACGTGGTTCACCCAGTGTGGGCTACGTCCACCAGAGAAATTGCCAGGTCCTTCCTTTATTATTATCCAGCAAATGAAGGGATACAACCTACAGCAAAATCCGTTGTAGCTTCCTCTTCTTTCTCTCACAGTCTCCTCTCTCAGAATACAATATTCACCACCATCCATAGCCACGATACATTTCCCTCATAAAAGAGGGTTTCCTTCTAGGGCAAAAAAACCCTAACATAATCTATACCATTAGATCTGCGACCTTATAATGAACGGTCCATATTTACAATGAAATTACAATATACTTTTACAAGGCAATTTTTGCTTCAGGGGCCCGCTTGCCCCCAGACCCCCCAACTGGGGAGATAGCCCCCCCGGACCCCGCAGAGGGGGTACCCCCCCTCTGCACTCCCCCGCGTGGAAGAGTGTACATACTTCTGGAGTGTAAATACTTCATGGGGTATAAACACGGCTGAAAGCAAATACCTCTGAATCAGGAAGATAATTAGGCTCCACAACCAACAATCTCCCACTTGGAGACTG
>JASDQU011402499.1:77224-99635 GCA_032191745.1 Picea mariana | reverse complement strand
TCGACCCTAAACTTTTCATCTTCCGACATTGCTCCCACTCGAACCAGGAACCCTCTTTTGCTGCGAGTTACCTTATGCTCTGATACCAGTTGTTAGAAAAACAGGACCGCGGAGAAATAAAATAAAACAAATGCAGAAACAAAACACAGAAGACACACAATACAAGAGAGACACAGATTTACGTGGTTCACCCAGTGTGGGCTACGTCCACCAGAGAAATTGTCAGGTTCTTCCTTTATTATTATCCAGCAAATGAAGGGATACAACCTACAGCAAAATCTGTTGTAACTTCCTCTTCTTTCTCTCACAGTCTCCTCTCTCAGAATACAATATTCACCACCATCCATAGCCGTGATACATTTCCCTCATAAAAGAGGGTTTCCTTCTAGGGTAAAAAAACCCTAACATAATCTCTACCGTTAGATCTGCGACCTTATAATGAACGGTCCAGATTTGCAATGAAATTACAATATACTTTTACAAGGCAATTTTTGCTTTGGGGGCTTTGCCCCCAAACCCCCGCTTGCCCCCAGCCGAGGGGATAGCCCCCCCGGACCCCGCAGAGGGGGTACCCCCCCTCTGCACTCCCCCGCGTGGAAGAGTGTACATACTTCTGGAGTGTAAATACTTCATGGGGTATAAACACGGTTGAAAGCAAAGACCTCTGAATCAGGAAGATAATTAGGCTCCACAACCAACACTGGGGGCACAAGTCTAGTCACTACAAGTCATACTGGCATCAAGCCACCAACCTCTGTTAGTCATGTTGGAAGCACAAGTCCAATCATTGTGAGTCATATTTGCAATAGTTCACCAACCTCTGTTATTCATGTTGGGAGCATGAAACCAACCTCTGTGAGTCACGTTGAAGTTATTTCAACTACCTCTACAAGTGATGTTGAAGACCAGTTACCAACCTCTCCTAGTCATGTTGGAAATATGTCAACAACCTCTATGAATCATGTTGAAGACAAGCGACCAATCGCTGCAAGTCATGTTGGGGGGCACGAGTCTAGTCATTTTTAGTCATACTAGACAAAATTAATTGACATMTGCGAATCATGTTGGAGACCTGCACTCGACCTCTTATATTCATGTTGGGGGAAACCCACCGACCGTTGCAAGTCATGCTGGAGGCATTGATACCGGTGAAAAACCTAGATGAATAGGACGTAAGCTCAAGTTCCCTTGTAATATTTGTAAGGGATATCACCTTGATCATTTCTGCCCTACTATTTTCGTGCTACAAAGAGTGTGGTCCTTGTTTGAAGACCCTTCTAGTTCTGATTCATCTTCGGTTTCCCAAAAATCTATTCAATCAGCGGTTGAGAAAGTGATCATGTCAATGCAATATTTGGTCAATACCACTCTTGTTTTGGGGGGGTGATGCATCTCTTGACCATGTTGTCTCACATCCTATTCAATCAGTGGTTGAGGAAGTGGTCATGTCAATGCAATCGTCAGTCGATCCCACTCTTCTCTCGGAGAGTGATGAGTTTACCAAAGTTGTCTCACCGATGCAATCTTCAACCAATCCCACTCTTATTTTGGGGAGTGATGCGTCTTTCGACTATGTCTTTAGCATGTTCAGTTCAGTCTTGTTTAGTCTCGTCTTCCTTTTGTTGTGCCTTTCCAGATAAGGGTTAAAATTAATTCAATGAGTATTTACCAATGTATTGTAAATGAAGAATCCTCTATAAGTATTTTATCCTCCTCGACTTGGCAAGCTTTGGGTTCTCCCAAGCTTGTGTCAGCTACCAGTGAGCTATTGAATTTTAACATAATTCCTAGTGAATGTTTAGGGTTTTTCCTTAGTTTCCTATCACGATAGATGGGAAGATTGTCCTAGTCGATCTGTTAGTGGTTCCAAGCCCTTTATACTTCAATATACTTATTAGGTGTGATTATATTTATACTAGGAATCTTGTGGTGTCTACGCTTTTTCTTATGATGCATTTTCCTTGCAAAAGAAGTATTTTCACTATTAATCAACTTTCATTTGATAATCACCATCCTGGTTTGGATTTAGCTTAGATTTCCCCTTTGTATATTCCTAGTTTTCGAGTAGAATTTTCCTACCACAAGTGAATTATGTGGCATCTTATATTCAATGTTCAATTGCTTCTGAGAAGGATCCTTTATAATCATGTTGGCCTTCTCGAGACACAGTCTCGACAATTGATCAGGTATTGTATCTGATGGGGGCATGTGACCCTATGTTTTCCCCTTTTATCCTGAATAATATGGCACTTCCTCTCGAGTTTGATATTTTTTTTGTGATACCTCAAGCCCTGGTATTTGTGTGTCGTCGAGTCCTAGTTTCTTGGATGTTGAATTGCCATCGGATGAGGCTATCCTTTAAGCTATGATTATAGATCCTCAACCTCTTCCTGAACTAGAAGCTTTACGGGTTGGTTATTGATGAAACCCTTGGCCTAAGCCTGGCAATGGGCTCTACCTGGAGAAGTACTATGCATAAGCCGCAAGGTTGTGTGGTACTTTGTACATAGTGTACTTTTAGGGTTTCTTGTTTTCAAGTTTTGTATTCCATAGCACATGCTATTTTCATAGGTTTTTATATTAGACTCATTAACTTTTGGGTAAGTGTTTTTGGTCTTATACACAGGACTTTGAAGACATTTTTCTTTGGTACCTTTTATTCCATGTCGATCCATTGTGACAGGTAATGATCTTGAAACTGGCATATATGTTATATTTCCCCCTTCATGCATTTTTGCATTATTTTTTTATTGTTTCACTTTTCCTTAGGATCGACCCCACTGAGTTGTGACATAAAACCTTCTTTGTTGTTTAAAAGTGTTGTAATTCATGTGTTAGAGCCTATCGTTCATTGGTTCCCTAGTTAGAACCTTGTTCGCAGTTTGGCACTCATGCTGAAATACTTTCATAGGCTCGGGAGCCTTGTTTAGTCCCACCATGACTTTTCGTTGAAGCCTGATAGGTATGCTTCCCTTTCCTTGCTCAAGTGTCAATGTTTCCACTTGTATTTTCAAGACATCCCTACAAATATGTATTTTTTGACATCATCAGTCAAACCCACAGTTCTTTATGGATCCAAGCTTTGGGGATCGATTTTGTCCTTGGGCACATGTTGATAGGGCACTCTCTATCATGCTCTAGCATATAATCCAGTACATATAGGTCTCTGAGACATTGCCCATGCTGGGTTTGGGGCACATCCTAGATAAAAATTTCAATTATTTTCTTCCTTCACAAAATCCATACTTTGGGGAATTATGTTTTTGGTTGGGATATTTACCCCTCTCTCGCTCTTTTCTCTTTCAAGGAGACTGCCCTTTCTAGGTGAAAATGGTGTTGGTTCTCATATGTCACTCCATTTATCTAGTTCATTGGCATGTCTATAAAGCATTTTTCAACTATGTTACATTTTGGATGCCCTTGGTTACCTCCTCCCTCATTAAAGGATAGATCAACAAGGTAGCTATGGATAACATCTATCAAGTATACATTCAAAGCACCTAGATCTCTACCCCCCTTGTTCAACTTTACATCATAGTTCAAAATTGCATTCAAATAATGAAACCTACTTCTCACACGACAAGCTAGACATTTCACCATTTTGAAACACACAAAACATTTGGAAGAAACTCATTTTCCAATCAAAATGTTTGGCAAGCATAAATAAATGTCTCAAGATATTTATTTTTCACGAGACATGCTACATTACACTTATCACTAGGCATTTCACCATTTTCAAGCACACAATATTTTGAAACAACACATTTTTCCATAAGTTCAATGAAAACTATTTTTGTGATTGCTACTTTGAAACATTCTTAAAATAACATGCACAAACACACCAATACCAATCAAACACAGTATTTGGTTACTGCATAATTAGATGACATTGAAAAAATTGCAGTTGTTGCTACTGTAATTTTTTCCCTATTAAGCTTAACAGTAGCATTGGAAAATTGTTAAACCATTGTTAAATGTACAAGAAATCAATGCACCTAAGTGTTTGATGCACACTTCTTTCATAATAGATACAAGTGAATACACACAATATCTTGACATACACAAATCAATCATCTTAGTTAACATTTTAATGCAATATTTGGTTGATTAACTAAAAAACACCAATAAGCAAATCGACATAATCAGATCCATGGGATTTACAATGTGAAAGAATATTCACCAATAAACAAATCACAAACATAATGAGATACTTTGAGATTTATACAATTATGTTATTTTTATAGTAAAACCCATCTCGTCATTACTTGTTTATGCATAGATATTTGAAATAGCATGTGTGTTGAACAAAGCCTATTGGCAAGTGGAAAGCTTTTGCCTAGTCACCAATTAAAACCCTACTTTACTATACATGAACACTGTGCAAATACACCAACTAAGAGAAACCTGGATTCTCAAAAAAATTCATTGGGAGTGAAAGGTGTGTAATATACCTTATTGTATATTATGTTTAATGTTGTTTGTATCAAGTATATCGTCAATTTTAAGTCACATCTATTGACTATAGACGTGACTATATTCATTCTCGTGTATTTATACATGATATTATAAACCTATTTGATCATTGAATAATAAATAAATGAATATTGAATGTATAAATTATTATATATCTCGCGTTCACTTCCAATTGGTGTTAGAGTCAAGATGAGCATGGACACCATGTCGTCCACATTTACCAATGTTGTCAATGCTCCTTCCACATTGGAATTGATATTGAATATATAAATTCTTCTATATCTCGCATTCGCTTCTAATTGGTGTTCGAGCCAAGATGGGCATGGACACCATGTCTTCCGCATTTACCAATGTTTCCAATGCTCCCTCTACATTGAAATTGAGCGAAGGTCTTAAAGAATTGTGTGGGGGCCTTGTGAGTCAAGTAATTGATGCAATGAATGCTTCACTGGATGCCAAAGTTGACAAATTGAATGAAGGATTAAGAAAAATACAAGATTTTTTATATTGTAAAGAAAAACTGGGGAAATTTTTGGAAAGATTGTCGGAGGAAGACTCTAAGGAAGTACATAGAAAACGAAGATGAAGATGAGGAGCATGCACAAAATTCACTTACTTCTCCACTCGTGTTGATATGCAACACCAATGCAAGTCTAACAAAATATAGAGCCTCCATCCAGCAATTAGATGTTACTACATATGGAGATGAGGAAAGTGATGCATGTGATTGTTCACTTTCACCTCTTGAGACCACTCCCATTTTGGCGTTAACATTGTTTCAAAGACACGAGCATAATCATAATCCTCGAATGGAAGAAGGGGGTGATGAGAATCCTACACAAACACGAATGGCCACCATTCGTATAGATGAAGATGAAGTCTCTTCAACTGTAAGCATCTCGAATGATGACGAAGTATCCTACTCTCTTCAACCCTCCAATGCATTTCCCATCAAATGATTTTTGGGTTGGGAATCAGATTATGAATTGATAGTCGAAGTGCCCACACATTGGCCAATCTTACCATATTGAAGGCTAATGTTCCACTCTTTGAAATCCACAACTCTATCTAAAAAATCTTTATATTGGAGGTTTCAGCAAAAGCCACTTAAAGGTCCTCCACTGCCACCCATGGCAAGGCACAAGAAGAAGCATACGTTGGTTCTTGACATGGACGAAACTCTTTTGGACTACAACTTGGATGTGCCCATCCACATGGACAAAAATCTTTTGGACTACAGCTCGAATGTGCCCATCCACAACAACAACTACTACAATGACAGTTGCAAGAGGCCCAACGTGGAGGAATTCTTGGAGGAGATGGCGAAGATGTTCGAGCTTGTCTTCTTCACTATGAGAAATTCCAAGAGGGAGAACATGCTCATGGAGGATCTCTTAAGTCCCTAACACCTCTTCATGTTCTAGCAATGCTCAAGAAGAGAGGCATGTCTTCCCTATTATAGGGCATTTTATATAAAATCTTTGTCTCTCCTCATAGGAGACCTCAGTAAAGTCATTATCATCAAGGAAAACCCTTTGTCCTATGAGTTCCATCCCTTCAACGACGTCCCCATTAAATTCTTTCGTGTAGGGGATACCTTTGATCATTCCTTTGCCCAATTTATTCCATTCCTCCGCCAACGTGCGCAGAAGAAGAAATGGACGATGAAAGGACACCTGCCAAGGAATTTCACAACACCAGAAAATAATAGAATGTTTTTATGCAAAGGTTTTGTTTATTATTTGGGGAATATAGAGCCATGGGTGAAGGTCATTGTGGGTTTCAATGTTAGAGATGGAACTTCCACAATGATATTGTTGCCAATATGAGTGATGAGATGGGTCCTTTCTTGGTTTCCTTTGGGTAAATATTGGTAACTGTGGATTTAAGCCGATGCAAGATGACCATCCAAAGCAATTTGCAAAGAATGACTCGGCTAAACAGAACAATGATGAGGAGTTGTGCAACCGAATATGTTGTTGGAACTCATTTATTGGAACATTCAGGAATGTTTCAAAGGTTGCAACTAATTCTTATTTTAAAAAGTGTAGATCTGTAAAAAATGTGTACCAAGATGGGCATATATATTTTCTCACTCCAAATGTTATTAACTTGAAAAGTATGTACAATGTGGACAGGCTTGATTTAAGAGAGGCGGATATTCATTGGAAGAGACCCCCCCCTCGTTGTCAAACATGGGAAGCCATGTCTACGTTTCTTGGTATGAGAATCATAGCTATATTTGGATGCTACCAAACGAAAAGCATTTAGGAAATGGCTGGACACTCACAACTCTCAAGGCAAAAACTGATTCTGAAATCCAATGACAACTTGTTCATGCTAATCTTAATGTTTATGCCAATCTTAATCCAAATGGACTATGTAATGTTTATGTTAGTATTGATCTTAATTAACACTTTGATGAGAGGGAGAAGTTCTCATCTATAATGCCCCTTTCTAAATGAGTCATCTAGACGAATTGACAAAATGGCCTAAGTAATTTCTTATGGGCCATAGTCGGGGAATTAAAAGGGAATTAATTATTAATATCACCAGAACAGAAATTAATTAAATATAAAGGTGACATTGAGTAAAGTGGAAAAGGCACCTAAGTGACTATTGAGAATATGAAAAGTCACTTAAATTGATTAAAAGGTAAAAAGGTGGCAAAAGAGTCAACTAATGAACAAAAGGGGAAAAAGAGGGCGCCCTCTCTCATTCTTGCATTGGCATTTTCTGATTTCCCATTGAGAGAGTTCATTGTGGCTTTGGAACTCTTGGTATGGAAACCCTAGGAGGAATTTTCAGGGATTGGCTTCGGTGGTGAGACCATCCACCCTAGTTAGACAGTGGGAAGAAATCACATTGATATCTTCATTGTATTTCAGTGTGGTGGATATGTTCTCTTCGAGGCAGCATAGTTTGATATTTACAACAGAGTTTCTTTGTGGCGACAACATTCCATTCATTTGTGGATGAGTTGGCTAAAAGAGGGATTGAATCTCATAAATCTTATCTACATTTTATCCTTGGGGGCGAACTTCTTGTGTTGGGCTGAGTTTATTTACCAAGGGCCAGCTTATTCTTGAAGTCGAGCCACATCATCCATTGGGAGACGAGTTCTTCACCTCAAGTGGTCGCTTTATCAGTTGAGGCAAAGTCCTTCATTTGTTGGCCATTTGTAGCGACTAGAACCACTTCTCTATCAATTTGGGCGAGTTTATTATGGATGGCAGTGCTCTTGGTTGTTGGTATGAGTAATACACGGTGAAGGGAGAATCATTTATTATGTAACATAGTTATTGGTTCTTGTAAGGGGTCTATATTCTTGTTGGTGGCTGAGACATTCTATTCAGAATTGAGTTCGTGTGGAAGGAAGGTGTCTCTCCTTTGAATGTTGGTATTACTTCTGGTGGGACGAGTTAGTATTGTGGGGAAAACAGAAGACCATTAAAATTATTATCTACAGACCTGCCAAGACTATATCTATTGTTGTTCATGTTTTGTGGTGCTAATAAGCACATTTCAGATCTGATATCTCTAGTTTGGGAAGTGTTGTATGATGAAGGCACCTGCATGCAGTGTTTTTGAATGTGCTTGCAGTCAACATACAAGAGAGCATATATATATCAGGTTCATCTCCTATATTTTGTATTGTGTTGAGTTTAATTTGTATTGTTGCGAGTTACATATTTAATGCAATAAACAGTGGGTTCTAGTTTGGTATTTTCTTATATCCCTGTAGCAGAGTTTATGTAGAATGCAAATTGTGTGTTTTAATTCTTAAACTCCACATCACTTAGTAAAAACGATATAGCAAGGAACATTACACCATCATACATTGAAACGAGCACATTTGTTCATGATGGGCTTCTTAACATCTTTACATTACATGTCCACTGATCGAATAAAATGATATGAGATTTGATGAAAGTGAGGGTGGTAGACTCTGCATATTAGAGGTGGATGTGGAGCATAACAAAATGATAAGAGTTCTAGAAATAGAGCTTGCGGGCAAGACAATTGCTCTATTTTTCTTTATCTGGGACTACCGTGGATTTTTACACTGGGAATTTGTGATTACAACACAACGCATGCACATTGATCATGGCACCGTAACAAAAATGATGAGTTCAAATCCAAACATTCGTCTTTACCCATGCTTCAAGGACGAAGCTTTTCAGGAAGAAATGACTTGTAATATACCTAATTGTATATTATGTTTAATATTGTATTTTACATTTAATGTTTGTATTAATTATACCATCAATGTTAAATCACATCCATTCACTTAGACGTGACTATATTCATTCTTGTGTATTTATACAAGATATTGTAAATCTATTTTATCATCGAATAATAAATAAATGAATATTGACTATATAAATTCTTATATATCTCACATTCATTTCCAAGATGCATGTATGTTTCATCCACAAAACTCAAAAATAGGATCCAAACATTCACTTGAAGTCATTGTTTTGATAAAGATTTGGTTAAAAATAAGCTTTGAAATGAATAACTCAACCATTTGATAAAGATTTGGTTAAAAATAAGCTTTGAAATGAATAACTCAACCATTTGATAAAGATGTATCAGTTCCCCATCTTATGGAAATCCCAATAATCAGTGGGAGATGTTTATGAAGATATCGTTGCATCAAAGTCAACAAAACAAAATCATGTTCCTTTACTATGTTAGCAAATTCAACCCACGTGCATCGCTGACAAAAGCCAAATATTCATACCATCCACGAGAGGCACATCTATGCATGATTTTTTTGAACTTCTTTAATTGTTGCAATGGCTGCTTTGTTAGCAGTTGCAACAACTCTGTTAACCCTCATAGCACTTCAAATACCATGCTTCCTCAACACAACAAAAACCCTGGTCAGAAAAATCCATGTGTAATATAAATTTCTAAGAAAAGTCTCTTTTATTCCAAAAGAATTTGAACTCCAAACATTGATCAGAAAATGTCATTAGAATGCAAATACAAACAGAGCATTCTAAAAAAATTACTTTTGAAGATAAATCGACCCCACATAAAATACGGAACATGCATTTTGATAATACCTAACTTGATAGAACATTTTCATGCCTACACCACACGCAAGACTTTCATATTGCTCACACTCATGGTTAATCCTGATCGAGAATAATGTGCACCAAGAGTCTGTAGTACAGCACAATACCAATGGCCAGACTGTGTTTTCACCATTCCTAAATGTTAAATGTATACACTCCAAGACCTTTATTTTACCTTCATGCCATGCACCTTTATACCATAGTTGACAGATTCGAACGTTACCATAGTAGCAGCAAGATTCAGACGTATTGGCCTAACTCTACGGAAATTTGCCACCAGTACGAAATTCAATGACTCTTCCACATACTATGGATACCATATGGGAAACTTAGTTTTGATTGCATTTGATACTATAAATCAAACCCAAAAAATAAACAATGCAAAACTTTCAAAAAAATTAAAAATATATATATTGAATACATTTATGATTATAAAAAATCAAAAAAATATTGAATACATTTATGATTATAAAAAATCATGGTAAAATTTTCAAGCAAAATAATTTTGACTAATTGAGTATCCTTACTCTTAAATTCTTCTAAAATTTGGAGCAAAATGCAAATTTTTATATATATAAGATGTATACTTTTGTATTGGAGCCATACTTATTTTTATATTACATGATTTTTCATATTCAAATTCAATTTATATATGAATGTTAATACTATGCTTTATATCGATGCCCATTGGCAAAGTTCTACATTCCAAACCATGTATTTTGTCTGCAAAATACTCCCCTGCATAGGAGCTTCCATTTTGGTATCCAGACTAGATTTCTTTAGTACATTCAAGAAAGATTAAAATTTATCAACTCAAATTTTACGACCAAGCAACTAAATAAAAACATTTGCCAGTCCCTCTATACACCTAAAAACAAGTATTAATAGACCATGGAGTATCATTAACAAAAAAAATTAAAAATGGGACTTATGACTGAGATCCAGTTTTTAAGACTAGTTACTTGCCTAGGATCCAGTAACAGGATAAGTCTCCAAGGGGTATCGTGTCCATAATACTTTAAATCTACTTGTTTGACTATAAAATACAGTTTTCATTGATATTTTCTCAGTTTAAATTGTATGGCAAGAGCTATTATGGTTTCTTTATTTTCATTGTGCAAGTGAAGGGTAAAATCAAAATTTGAAGGCATTCCAAGTGTTTTGTAAATGTTTTATTTTTTAAAAAAAATTGGATCTTTAAATCTATATTATATAATTTTTTTGAATATATATATATATATGGTATTGGCTAGTTGTTTTACGAAATGGTTTTTCTCGCCGGAATCCAACAATTTTAATTTACACAAATCCAGCAAACTAAAAAACTCCCCGGGCACTCGGATTCTACAGAAGTAATCTTTCTAATCTACAAATCCAACAATTTCTCGCCGAATTTCGAGCAAATATCCCCAAAAAAATCATCATTTCGTAGAACCTTTAGCCTACTGCTATATATATATATATAATGTGTCCTCCATGGCCTGTTTTTGCAGTCGACGTGTCCCGTGTCAAACACTTGTATTTCCGTGTTAACTGTGGTAAAACTTCAAAAATGTAAGAGATAATCCACCATAAAACTTCAAAAATAAACCATTAACACCAAAAATATCCAAACATTCACCATGAACAACACAAGAATAGAGAAGCCCTTTAGAGTAACACCATCAAATACTCCTTATGGAAGGAATCACTACACAAGCCATGCTTGCTACAAGATGATACAATCCAACACATATCCAATGCAATGATACTGGTGTATTTATACTTTATGCCAACTACCCCTTATTATTATATTATTTCCTTTTAATGACATTGTAAATATATTATTTCTTTTTAATTACATAGTGGGCATATTCCAATATTATGGCCACATTACATTCATTATCCTCTTCGATACCCCATATTATCCTTCTTCTCTAGATACATTACATAAATTGTGGATGCTTTAACTAATGCATTTGATCAACGACAAAACAAAAGTCACTAGAACATCGCTTTATCAACTCATACACAACTAAAATTGCAAATACCCAAACATAAAACAATTAAGCATTGGAAAGCACAAATTGGATCTTACTAAAATTGCAATTACCCAAACATAAAACAATTAAGCATTGGAAAGCACAGGTTGGATCTAAAAGAGTGTAGAGTAATCAGATTCCAGTTCTTACCAAACATAAAACAATTAAGCATTGGAAAGCACAGGTTGGATCTAAAAGAGTGTAGAGTAATCAGATTCCAGTTCTTAACAAGCATACAAGGGAAATTCCGATAAAGGTTAAAAAATATTAGAATAGATGACCAAACTTCAAAAATAAACCTGGCACATGTTGTCTTTGTCAAATACAACTAACATTCAAGTCACTTAGAAAAAAAGGCCAGAGAAATTAAGAGAAATGATTGTTGTCTTCGTCAAATACAACTAATATTCAAGTCACTTAGAAAAAAAAATGGCCAGAGAAATTAAGAGAAATGATTGGTCTGCTCTGAGTGGTATACTTCCCAGGGTTCTTAAATCTTCATTTAGGAACCGACTCAGGGGATGGCATTCATATTCTCTATTTTGATCTTTGAATAGGGGATGGCATTCATGTTCTCTATTTTGATCTTTGAATAGTACTGATGGGAAGCCTACTTCAACTTTATGCAAGAAACTCTAGAGAAGGCATTTTGGGAGAACTAACCCAAGTTATCACCAAATCAGAAAAAGGATAAATTTCTATACCAAGAATGGTCCACATCACAAGGGGTTTCTCTTAATTCTTCTGCTGTGTTTCTCGTCGTGCAAAAATGCAAATGTAACCAATAGCTTGACCCATGAAACAACCAGGCAACCCCACTTTGGCCCAGATCAAAACCCTAGCTAGCCGAACGGAAGGGATCCTAAACCTAAGCCCGAAATTAGTGAACGCAATTTTCAATGAAATAATAATTGTAGTCAGAAAACCCGGGGCATAGAAGGAATCAACGAGCGACCTAAAACGAGATCGTGTGATGCACAATTCGAATACAAATTATGGTTTTTTCATTGTCCTCGTTAAGTACTAGATGTGAGGGACCAAAACCACCACGAGGGGCAAGCCACAAAAGCAAGCACTGGAACCTGAAACTGCTTGGTTTTCTGTAGTTGTATATCTGCATATCTGAACCCCTCTTGGAGCATTTGGAGGTTTTCGAGTTGACTTCAATGGTTTTTCCTTCCTGAAGGGAAGAGAACCTGTCAATACAGTATTTGATATTGGGCGAGCATAAAAGCAACTGGGTGTCCATATTAGCTTAGAGTGCATAGTCTTAATGCAATTCACCATGGTGGGATGGTGGTTTAGGCTACTCCAAGATTGTAAAACCCTCTAAACAATTCTCTCTATTTTCTCTGATACTCCCCCCTTGTAAATGCATTCATCCTTGCAATAATCTGAAGAGAACCACCCTAGGGCCCATAGCCCAAAGATTCGCTTTCATCCACATGAGGTAAAAGAGAATCTGTACACTACGTTAATAGTGTCCTCTACATTGTAGACCCTGAAAAACATGCTATCTGCAACCAAGGCAGATTGCTTGATTGATAAAACTAGTTGTCAAATAAATTTAAAGAATTTATGTCAAATGCATTATGCAATTAAAGATTGCACTACAAGCTCTGACAGGCTGAGCTGATCTGATCGTATGCTACTGACAAGGCATGTGGCCTCAATATACCATCCACTACTAATGGCTTGTCAACTACAAACAATATGCAGCATGAAAATGTATAGCTGTCACCGATTCTATGTACCTAAGTCTTACACTGCTAAGAAATTACTAATATGAATTTAGCAATCATCAGCTATTTCCCTTTATAAATAAACAACTCACTTAATGGTAGCCTTAGCCCTACTTTAGGAACACCATTATAAATTAAAGCAGCGTCCCCAGTTATACGCTGCTTCTTTGGAAAACTAATTGTTCCTGATATATCAAGCGAAGACTATCAATAGATTCATGTACCATATTGTAATTTGTAACCAACGATGGGTGGGTTGACAATGAGAAGAACCAAGTTCAGAGATGAAACAAAAGGTTGAGAAGCTTTACATTAATACTTCATACACTAAATAGATAAAAAAAAATTATAAAATACAGCAAAGATTGTTAACCTCGCAGTCATGCAGATCTAAATCAGCTACATCATGAAGTATTGACTGCCAATTAGGTAAGATGTCGTAGTATAGAATCTCGGGTATCAAGGGCAATAACATCCTGGTGGCCCTTTCTATATTCTTGCAAAAGCAACCGAGCACCTTACATTTTAAATCTTGTCTTCATCATGTCATTCAACAGGTTAAACTTTGAAAATTTGTGGATTGCATTGTAAAATAAGGACGGCTAAAACACACTGGCATAAAAAGGATAATTAAAGTCATTTCAGTGCATTCTAAGGGAAAGCAAATATGCATTAAAAATAGTCTCAATAATTAAGAAGGAAACAAGGATATATTTTAAAATTGATAACACAAAATCATGCCTCAACACTCACCTTTAACATAATCAATGTTACTTCATTACTTGGAAAGTAACAAGCAAAAAAATATCTACCAATTACATATCTATATCAGAAAAACCACTAACCAAGCAAGTTCCACACTAATAAAAAGTTTTCCTTACTACAGTCACCCCAATATTCATTAAAAAACAAAAAATAATTGTAGAATCTAGATGAGCAGTCATCCAATGACCAAAAGATACAGCACAATCATATACAAGTAAAAGAAAGTTCCAACCAAATAAGAATGAAAAATTTAAGAGTCTGCACTTGTGAACGGTAAAATCCCAAAAACAACAAGTGATTATTGCTACTTGACTTACAAAATACAATCAAGGTCTACTTTATCCTCACACAGCCAATTCAGACAATACTTGTCATAGTCTGCACTTGTGAACGGTAAAATCCCAAAAACAACAAGTGATTATTGCTGCTTGACTTACAATCAAGGTCTACTTTATCCTCACACAGCCAATTCAGACAATACTTGTCATATATCATTGCATGTTTTCTTTTAAAACCGAAAAGATTACTACTTGCCTTTTCATGCAAAAAGATGTAATGGACATAAACATCAAAAAGATGTAATGGACATAAACATCGGTACTTGTCTTTCCATGCAAAGATGCAATGAACATTTAAATGAAGTCTGCTAGAGTTATATGATTCTCAAGTTAGATTATTTTAGTTAGTTGAAGCCTCAATGGTAAGGCTAAAGTCTCACAATGAAATCCATTTTCACTGGAAAATAATTCAGAAATATATTTTAGACCTATAATGGTTTTATGTTCCTTGTTATGAACTTATTCTTTTTCATTTTAACCATATATGGTAATAAAGAACTAAAAGAGTGACATCCAATTAGCTTGATATGAAGAATTCAAAGAAATTAAGCAAATCATAGTATAAATTTTAACCTACAAGTAAATAAGTAAATAAAAGTGTTTCCACAACTTCAAATAAATTTAGCTGACCAACTCTCTTTCTTCTGAGTCCCTTCCCTACAAGAGATATCATATCAGGATTCAGACCCACACAACAAACCCACGATCTATATAGCTGAAAGATGAAAAGGAAAAATTAAAAAAGACCCACATTATTGAGCCTGTGACCAAGCTTAAAAAAAACAGAGGCAAACGGAAATTGATGAATCCATCTATTGAGCATATGACAAAGTTAATTGATGAATCTAACTACTGAACCTGTGACCAATCCAAAAAGAAAACAAAGGCAAAAATAAAAAACAAATTGATGAATCCATGAATCCATCTATTGAGCATATGACAAAGTTAATTGATGAATCTAACTACTGAACCTGTGACCAATCCGAAAAGAAAACAAAGGCAAAAATAAAAAACAAATTGATGAATCCATGAATCCATCTCATTACAAAACAACATCATAAATCCATTGCTCATCTAAAGCAGCAAATGTTACCTTTTAAGTTTTTACCTGTTGCTCATCTAAAGCCCTGTTTCTATCTATTGCAGCAAATGTTACCTTTTAAGTTTTTACCTGTAATGGATAAGATTTACAACATCAATAAATCTTCACTGATAGCGCCTAAAAATAAAGAAAATATTGCAAAGAAGGTGATGTTAAACAATGAACGGCATAGCCAATGAAGACTGAAAAGCTCGAAACCAAATATACAAAGTGCCAAAAAACCAAACCCTATTACAAGAAGCATATCTCCCCAAATTAAGTTGAGTCAAGTAACAAGCATATCTCACCAAATTAAGTTGAGTCAAGTAACAAGCATATGTTACCAAATTAAGTTGAGTCAAGTAACAATGATTGATGGTTATTTGACCTTAGGTTTGAATTACTTGTTTGATAAATTTTAACTCCATTTTTAACCCCATTTTAAAAATTTAGTTGATGGAAGTTTCACGCAGGAGAAACTGAAATACTATGTTGAACCAGCAGGGCATAAGAAACTCGAGGACGAAATTCGCACTCAAGAATAGGATAAATGTCTTGTCAAACTTGCACGAATAGGATAAATGTCTTGTCAAACTTGCACACCATTTCCAAGAATTATATGGAAACTCAATGTGGTTGGTTGCAGCTCCAAATGGCTTCTTACTTCTAACCAAAAGACTCATCATAACTCCCCATAACTGAAAATTGTAATTTAAAGGGGAAGATGCAACTCGTTTCTCATCAGATGGTACATCCAAACTTCTTGTACTGTTAGTGCAAACCTGCTCCACAGTGAGAACTGCTAAGATCTAAACTTCACGAGCTCAAAATCAAAAACCATTTTAACCTCAAATATGCATCTTGTGTCAATCTTAAAATAAGCTATGCCCAGATTTAACATGGCTACACACTTTCTTAAAGTAAAACATGGCTACACACTTTCTTAAAATAAGCTATGCCCAGATTTAACATGGCTACACACTTTATTAAAGTAAAACTGATATCAAATGAAGCTAAAGAGAGTGGTAGTAATGGCAAAATCAGCAACAACAAATTTCATGTAAAGTTCATCCAACAAATAAAGGATTTTTTTTTGTTTCCAGGTTACAGTGTTGGGGGAAAACACTCTTAAAATAAGCTATATGCCCAGATTTAACATGGCTACACACTTTATTAAAGTAAAACTGATATCAAATGAAGCTAAAGAGAGTGGTAGTAATGGCAAAATCAGCAACAACAAATTTCATGTAAAGTTCATCCAACAAATAAAGGATTTTTTTTTGTTTCCAGGTTACAGTGTTGGGGGAAAACACTCAAAGTACTTCTCCCTTCTCCTCACTTTGAGGATGATATCTCAATCAAATAAAGAATTTTTTTTTGTTTCCGGGTTACAGTGTTTGAGGAAAATCCTCAAAATACTTATTTTCACTTTGAGGATGATATCTAGGATAAATCATATAATTTTTATGATACAAGGTCAATCAACAATAGGACTCAAAGCCGAGTTATTAAGAGATAAACATGTCATTTATGAGAACTTGGATGAAGAGAATAACAATTATTCCTCCCAACCACCCAAGTTAAATCCCAACCACCCAAGTTAAACCCAATTGACTACCAAATAAATATACAATACTTACCCTCCATTTTCATTTGGCTCTCCAACGGGGTGTTTTCTTGGTCGACATATTGAAAACATCGTTGCGCATCTCACCTTCGCCATCGCTTTTGCTGAATCGCTTGTAAATCTTCCACGAAGAATGATCCGTAACGGATCTAGCAAAAAAACCGCAACAAACAGAAGCTGAGCGCTTCTTCCTGCTAGATCCGTTACGAATCCCCTCGGGGGTCTGTATATTGAAAACATCGGTCTGCGTTTCTCGATATTAAAAGCGTCTTTCTGCTTTTCGGCTTCGCCGTCAAAGTCTCCAGTGAGCCGTTCTTGGGATGGATATTGAAAACATTCTGAAATTCAGGTTTCTTTCTCCGAACAATCTTCTCCCACATAGTCTCTGAAATTTCCTTCAGTGGGTCTGGGATGAAAATGATATTGTTTCGAAAAACACCACATAGTCTCTGAAATTTTCATAAGATTTGGTAACAGTGGGAAAAGCACCTGCATACATTAAAAACAATTGCTTATTATGGAATTTCCGTAATCTGAACCAAAAATAAATTTAAATTAATAAAGAGCAAAGGCGTTGCCTTTCATAACATTAAAATGGTTTAAATAAATGTAAACCCCAATTACCTTTAATTTCTTGATCATTGCAGAGGGCCATTGCCATAGTTGTTTTGCCAACACCCCCAATATGTTGTATCCCAAACACGGACACTTTTCTCTGGAGTAGAATCGGTTTCAAATTAAAAATATTTTTCTCCAACCCAACTACAAAATCAGGCTTACCTGACCCACTATAATTACAAGTAGGGGCCTCATCAAAAGCTACATCAACCATATCATCTGAACCCATTTGTTGTCCCATCATGGCAAACTCACAGGGATCATTGGTCAGCTTCACCTTTCTCTCATCCACTCCCCCAAAGTCGTACAGGTGGCGAAGACTCTTGAACTCTGATATGAGATTCTTCAACTTAAGAGATAACTCGGCAGGCATCTGATACTGAATGAAGTCACGGATCGCCTTCTTCAGCTCGTGGGTTTTAATTTCTGGATGATTGCAGAGGGCTATTGCCATAGTTGTTTTGCCAACACACCGCATACCTTGCATCCCAAACACAGACACCTCTCTCTGGAGTAGAATCTTCTTCAAATAAAAAATAATTTTCTCCAACCCAACTACAAAATCAGGCTTACCTGACCCATTATATTTACAAGTAGGAGCTTCATCAAAAGCTTCAAACATACCATCTGGACCCATTTGTTGTAGCATCGTAGCCATCTCATGGGCATCATTGGTCAGCTTGGGCACGATTGTTTCGTTCAGCCTTCTCTCATCTACTGCCCCCAATTCGTACAGATGGCGAAGACTCTTGAACTCTGATATGAGATTCTTCAACTTAAGAGATAACTGGGCAGAGATCTGGTACTGAACGAAGTCACGGATCGCCTTCTCGAGCTGGTGGATTTCAAAAGCATATCTGAGGTTCTGGAATCTCGCTTTTGCTATCACTGTTGTTGAATCGTTCAGGGAAAATCTCCGATGGGGTTTTCTTGGGTTAGATATTGAAAGCACCTTTCTCTTTTTCATCTTCTCCATTGCAGTTGTTGAACCGCTCAGGGAAAGTTTCCTTTGAACCCTTCTTGGGCTGGACATTGAAAACATCCTTCTCTGCAATTCATCTTGGCCATTGCTATTGTTGAATCGCTCGTAATTCCCACACAAAGGAGATCGTCTCTGGGAAAGTCTCCTCGGGTTTCCAAGACTACTGGAACCCATCGCGCCTTTTTCAGGCGCAGAATAGATGACACCAGTGACAACAGCACAACTAAACCCACCTCCAATGTAAATCAACAGCCTGCCTTGCACTCATGTAACATGAAATTGAAACTAAGAACGCGCAAACCTGGGCGTTAAGTACTGAAATGGTACTTTAGGGTTGCAAGACACCACACAAACCCTAATGAAATTTTTAATTTTGCATTAAAAATTTACTTTTGACATTTTAAATAAATATTTTTAAAATACGTGGGAAATTTGCAATTTTGATAAATAAAGATTTTTAGAATATGTGAGAAATTTGAAATTTTGCATTTCAACTTTAAAAAAATATAAATAGATAAAAATATATTTTCAAAACATTTAGAAATTTTGTCATTTTTAAACACAAACCCTAATCCTCAATAGAATTTACAAATTTTTAATTGTGCATAAAAAAAAATACATTTTAAAACCTTGGATGGGGTGACACGCAGTACACAAGGGCCATGTCGCACCAGGCCAAACTAAGCCATAAATATGGCAAGCTTGCTCCCATCCCCTCTCCATTAAATATGGGAGCCTGCCTTAACTATCAGCCAAGAGCCATGGGATGGCTCCCTCGCGTGAACAGACTGGCGGCAAGGAAATTCAATGCTTAAGGGGTGATAATGGAAGCCGTCATGTCGCACCTCCTTGTTATCACGCAGCATTGCACTAGCTCCCTCCATTTCGCCTTCGGCGTGCACCAGGTAAGCAACTCAGTGCTATGGTGCGGTCATTACAGGACCTCTTGCAATTTCGCCATCAGAGTTACCTTCTCGATGCCATGGGAGAGAGGTAGGTTGCGTCGCGGCCCTGCCTGGTATAGTTTGGCTGCGAGACAGAGGCAGCAGCAGAGGCTAGAGCGGGCACTCTCCATAGCCCGCACTCAGAGAATTCAGATAGCACGCAGAGGAGGGATGGCCTGGTCACCTCCAATGGCTTATGTGGAGGAAGTCACCCCGGAGGAACCCATACAGATCCCTCAGGAGTCTCTTCTCTTCACTATGCCAGAGAATTGGCAACCTCCAAGCAGCTTCCCTGTGGAAGACACTAAGCCAGCCACAGTGGCTCACCATGACACCAGCACCATGGAGGCAAAGATGGAAGAGTTCCACATCTGCTTCATCGAGGAGGAATTCCCGGAGGAACTCCTCCACATGGCCTCTCAGGATGCCACACTTTCAGCGGGCTACGAACCTTCCAGAACCACTGCGAGAGAAGGGAACCTCGAGAAGGAGGAAGGAGCACATGGATGGAGCGCGACGGCGGAGCACAAGGAAGGAGCAGAGGATGGAATGCAAGCTGCAACAGGCGAGGTTGTGGAGGGTTCGGGTGGCACGACGAAAGAAGGTGGCGAGGTCCTTGCGCCACCTCCTATCTTGATAGTACCAGAACAGTGGTGTGCCCCTCCACCCTTCTTCCACCCGAAACAATTGGATTTAGTGTTTGACCTGAGAAGCCAGATGGCAGACCAGGTTTACCATGGCACACTCATGCACCAATGCATTGATATGTTGTATGAAGCTTTCTCCAATGCACCAACAAGGCAAAGATATTCAATGTGTGCAAGACTATATGCTCTGTCGACTCGGAACGGACCGCACAACGAAGACCCTGACAAGGCTACTTCTGGTGCCAACGGGTAATTGCATGGCTTGGAGTTCTTTCTGGTTCTAGTTAGGTGTCAGTTTAAATTCTTTTATGTTCAGTCCCAAATCCAGTCTAGTTTCAATTTCAGTTTTAATGGTTAATGTAAAGATTATAGGCCGCCACCTATTCTGGTTTCCTCTGGGAAGGGCAGATGGTGGTCTGCCTCCTTTTTGTCATGAACATCCAAGGTTGCCAACTGTTCTGATTTCCGCTAATTTAGCGAAACAATTGACAACCTAAAAACAAATATTATTTTGACATGTGATATAATATAATAGGATCTACCCCTCTCTTTTTATTTTAAAAAAAATATTCATTTTAAATAAAAAAAATTTAAAAGATATAGAAAATTTGTATTTTTGAATTTGAATTATAAATACATAAAAAAATATTTTCAAAACAATTGAAAAAGTAATTTATGAATTTAAAATAACATAAACATAAAGAAAAGTAGCAAATAAATAAATAGTTTTAATTACGTGAACTCTCAACACTTACTCACAATAAAAACACACTAATTAGAATATGCCTATGAAATTCTTGGATGCTGTCATTGCACAATATCCACTTTTGTTGTCTTTGGTAAGAGATGCAACGCATGAGGCATAGTTGCACATTCTTTGCTTCCTATGATTTGAAAGAGCGACGTAACGGGTGGGCTTCTTTAATTAATTGAAGTGAGATTTAATATGTATATGTGTATTGTAGTATTTTTTGGTTTTAATATATGTGAATTGTAATGTAATTGTATAAATGTGAATTTGGTTGATGAGTTGATATGTTAGGGTGAAGAGTTGTAGTGGTTTAATATGATCGGGGTTGAATTGCATATCATGAACATTGAAATAATTAATAACAGTAATAATCATTGATTGCATTACAAAATAGATGAAGAACGATAGGGGGCTATGATTCCACGAGAGAGAGGGGTCTCATGGGAATTTATTCATGGGTATTAATCGAACCCACATTTATGAATTATTATCATTATGTATAACCTTATAATTGTTGTTGAGTGTTCCCAAAGCCAATCATTAAACTCATGTAAAAGAGCGGGTGTGAGTGGTCACATATCATAGTTATTGGAGAGCATGGGCTGAAGTACAACCATCTTTGGGAAGAGTGAGAGTAAAGCAAGCAAGGGAGAAGAAGAGAAATTCGTATGGAGAGTAGGGACAGTTTTTACATGCAGATTTTGGGCAGCAAATGGAGAGCTAAGGGTTGGGAAGAGCACCAACATCAAAGCTACCAACTTAATGATAACTCTCTAGAGTTCTAATTTTTTAGAGGTCACATCTTTTACTCCCGTTTCAAAAAGGGGTGCTACCGGTAGCACCCATTTTTTGCATGGTGGTTACCCATTTTTTGCATGGTGGTTAAAATTGCGACTTGCTTGAAAGACAACCAATACTGTTAAAATTGCATTGTAAAAAAATTGTCATAAAATCAAAAAGTAATGCTACCAATAACACCCTTCTTATTTTTGGAGTTAAAATAGCGACTTAATTAAAACAGTTGCCCCAATCACTAGTACGTGGTATTTTATTTATTAATCAATTTGTTTTATTTTTTAAATTACTATAAAAAAATAAAATTGAAAAAAGAAACTCTACACATATTTCATTTTTTATTTAAAGCAAAAAAACCATATTTTTCTTCTTTTTTCTTGAAAAAATAAACACATTTTTAAAAAAACAAAAACAAAAAACACATTTTTCTTTCAAACTTTTTTTGAATTTTCAATAAAAATAACCATTTTTTTTAAATAAAAAATTACAAATTACCTTCTTAAATACAAATAAAATTTTGAAAACCAAAATTAATAAAAA
>JASDQU011402499.1:30212-71088 GCA_032191745.1 Picea mariana | reverse complement strand
GCTTTTTAGGTGGTACGAAATGAAGGCCAAGATAAAGAAACATGTTTTTATCTTTTGGTATGGTAAGGAATCTTGAAGGTGGATTGTGAGAGGGCATGTGGATTTGGATAGATTGAGGCACAATCCAAACTGATATAACCATAAGTAATGTATCACCAATCCTTTGCACCTTATGTTTTTGGAATAGATTAGTTCCATAATAACTTAAAGAGACCTAAATGTATGTATCTGGCCTATAGATCTTCATATGCTAATCCACATCTCAAAGGTAAGTAAAGATCCATTTTTTACTGTAGTAGATGTGGTGAAATGTTGTGTGAAGTCCATTTGTTTACCCAACACCACTCGCCAATATTTTACAAGATTTTATAATTCAGTGAAAGATTCGCCAATATTTTACAAGATTTTATAATTCAGTGAAATATTCGCCAATATTTTACAAGATTATATAATTGACTAAAATATTCGCCAAAAAACTATATATACATTTTATATTATTGATAAAATAGCCCTCAATTTTTCCTATGTATCATGGGGATTCGCCCATTTATTATACATATAAATTTAGGGGGGGTTCTTAAAATCACCCCTGCCTCTAAGTGTGGTAGGTGTGTCCAACATTTCCTACGTAATGTTGCTCAATTGGAGGCTGGGTACATTACAATATGGTACCAAAGCTTCTATTTCAACACTGGACCTATATAGATCAAGAACCAATGCAAATTTGGGGAAATTCATTGTTACATACTTTGGTTTGAGCAAATTTGGGAAAAAACGATGGAGAACCATAGTGAAAATCGCCAGATTCATGGGAAAATCCAAGATTTAGTTGCCTAAAAAATGTCTGAGGTATTTAATGGCGTTAATCGACAAGTTTACCGAGTTAAATTCAACTTGGAATTATGACAAATTTTGCATTTTAATGGAGGTCAACGGAGCTGGGAGAGTTAAATTAATCGACGATTGAGATAGATTTTGATCTCGAGATCGACAACTGAGATTCATGGTGATAAATTTTAAAATTTCTAAGATTTGACAGAGTTAGTAAAGTCGAGTAGATCAACGACCGAGATTCATTTTGACAGTTGCGGAAAAGAATCAGATCGATAGTATGGATTTATTTTGGTCGTTGGAAGGTTGGAGCAAAATTGACAGATGAGATCATTCTAAATGGAAGATCGACGAGCCAGATTTGTTGAAGAAATTGGCCAAAATTTTTCAAGTGTCAAAATTCACCAACAAAACTCGTCAATGGTCGATGGTCGGGGATCGACGAAATTTGGTGAAGGTTTCATGCATCCAAAGGGGACCTCCAATTTTCAATGGTCAACGATCGAGGATCGATGAAGTATGATGATATTTTTCGTTTGTTCGAGAGAAATCTTCGATTGTTGATGGTTGATGATTTTGAATCGACAGATTTAGTAAAGTATTTTAATTCTTCCAAGAGTTGGCCAATGGTCGATGATCAAGCATCGAGACGATTCGCAAGAAGGTTGGGTTGTCAAAGAGAATTCTTCGATGGTTGATGGTTGATGGTTGATGATTAGGCATCGAGGAGATTCGAGAGCAGGTTGGGTTGTCAAAGAGAATTTTTCGATGGTCGATGGTCGATAATAGGACATCAGGAAGATTCACGAGCAGTCTGGGTTGTCAAAGACAATTCTCTAATGGTCGATGGTTGATGATAGAGTGTCGGGGAGATTTGCGGACAAGTTTGGTTTGGCAGTGAGAATCGTCAATTGACCAATAGCTGATGGAGATCAGATCAATGGCTCAGATTTCACCTGATTTGAGATCAACTACTCAAATTTAAAATGTTGTTACAACAGTAAAACAATCAGTTTTTTATGAAATTTTCTGAATTTTTCATATTTTTTCAAGTCATTAACTTGCGAGGCGATTTTGAGGCCCTCAACATGTTTTTAGCCAAAAGAATTGAGAGAGAGATTTCCAATGAGCTAATATGTTCGCAAAATGAAGTTCGTATGAGAAAGTTATAGCTGAAACAATTAAAGTAAAAATTTCGGCTTTAGTTTACTTCCGGAGGGCATAACTCCTTGCTCAAAGGTTCGTTTGGGGCATAGGAGTAGTCTATGGAAAGATTATGAACCATAAAAGACGAATGTGGAGCTAGATTTGGAATCTGAGAATGTAAAAATGTGCAGGAAGAGAAAGAAGACACGTGTAGCATACAAGGATAAAAATGTAAAACAATCAAAACTTCCACGAACTATAACTAACAGTTATGAGCTTAGTTAAGAGTGAAATTGTTGGAAAGATGGCTTAGATTGATGGAAAGTTTGTTTGGATAGTTGGTTGTCATTGATGTCAACCATTGGAGAGTGATATTGGAGATTGATGTCAACCATTAGAGATTGATGTCAATCCTTGGAGAATTCGGTAGCCCAAAGGTATGATTATGGAACCCGAGTTTGTTTGAGGAATTATGTTAGGGACCTAACCTCCCTAACCCCTCATGTAGGTAGAATAATATAATTCCATTTAATAAAGGCCAATATTAATAAGGCCTAGCAATAAGGAAGAATAAGTCAAATGTAAGAAGACCTAATAGAATCTTTCGCTTCTAGAAGGATCTTCCTCTACATTGTTCTTTTGGATAGATCGATTTAGTATAAATATGAGTAGAGGGTATGATAAATCTTGTCTTGGAGATTATTGTAATAGAGCTCTTCTCTGTTGGAGGTTTCCCTCTTGAAGAGGCAAGTGAACATTGCTATAATTAATCAAGGTGTTCTTTCTGGTGTTATTCTGGTATTATTCTGGTATTGTTTTGGTTATATCATTGTTGCTCTGCCATTTCTATGCTAAAATATTTATGTGTTGCATACTATTTTATATCTAGAATACTACAAGTGGTATCAGAGCACCTTACTCGGCAGAAGATTATGGCTTAAATTTTTTTCAGGGTAGAGACATATTCTAATGTCTTAAAGCTACAGAGATATATCGTTCAACGCATAAATCCGCAGCCAGGGAAGCATACACACCGGAACTACAAGTGGTTTTTAAGCGCACATCTATTGGCCACCCTTGTAACCCATGTTGGTACCCCTTCGAGTGGTAGCGCATCAAACAACACATGTATACAGATCGACCTAGAGATCCTGAAGCCCTCCATATATAAACATATCGACCACCTGATTGTTATAGTGCCACCTAGAACAACACTCGGGAAGATACTCTCTAGTACCTAGGTAGTCGGGTAGTAAGACTAAGGGAACGGTCTAGCCTTATTAGTTGGTTCTCTGCGATATTGGGTTGAGTACTACTATTGGACCCAACACGTATATCAGAGAGCTATAGCACAAGGCAAACCCTTGTCTATAGAAACCTTGAATATCCTACCCTTGGAGATGTAAACAAAAATAGAATAGACAAGATCTATTGTTGCGCAATTGTGCCTTTTGCATTCTAGTTGCGAAATTACTACACATTTCTTCTTGTTAAGCATTTGGGCATTTCATCACTGCAGTATTATTCAGGCCAGAGTATAACGATTATAGTGGTCTCGCCAGAACATGTATTTGGGACCTATCACACCGGGTTCCTCTCATCGCCCGGATTCCAATGATACCTATCATTTTAACACATTTTTTGTGGACCTGATCCTTCTCTGACACCCTTATTTAGCCCCTATCCCATTAGATCCCCCTTTTCACCCTAATCACATTGGTACCTATCATTTGACACCCTTCTTCTTAGTGGTCCCACCCACCCCTCCAAACCCCTTTTGTTTCCCCTATACCATTTTCCAACCCATTTTTCCAAATGGCCACCACACGAGCCAAAGAACTCAATACCTTGATTATTGACACCCACCATAACAAAGAAGACATCAAGAATATCAATGACAACCTTAGTTCAATCAATTCAATTATTCAGGTCCTCCAGGAACAATGTTCCTACATCAAAGACCTCAAGTACCTCAAATACCTTAAAACCACCTTTGAACCTATGCAAGATTGGCCTCGCCCTAAAACTCCTAAGAGCTTGTGTGGTTTTATGGGTTTAACGGGCTATTATAGGAAGTTTGTTCGGAATTATGGAAAAATTGCAGCTCCTCTCACTTCTCTCCTTAAAAAGGATGCTTTCACTTAGACTTCAGCTGTGGATCATGCCTTCCAAGCCTTGAAAGATTTTATGTGCTCGACCCCTGTTCTAGCACTTCCAGACTTCACAAAGACATTCGTATTGGAATGTGATGCTTTCCAAGAAAGGAATTGGAGCCGTCCTCATGCAAGATGGCAGGCCTTTGGCCTTCACTAGCAAACAACTTTCAGAGTGACATTTGGGCCAATCCATTTATGAAAAGGAAATGTTAGCTATTCTGCATGTTGTGGATCTCTAGCATCCTTATTTATTGGGTCAGCAATTCCAAATCAAAATTGATCATCTATTTCCTAGAACAACGAATTTCATCCCCGGTGCAGCAAAAATGGGTGACCAAGATATTTGGCTATGATTATGAGATCATTTACAAGAAGGGCAAGGAAAATGTAGTGGTCGATTCTCTTTCTCGAAAATATGAAGAAAATGGGTCCCTTTTCTCCCTCTCCTTCATTGTACCATATTGCCTCCAAGTTGTTTGTCGGGAATGGCTGCAAGACCCCAAAATTTCTAGCATGCTTCAAAAATTGCAACACAATTCTTTAGTTTCTCCAGGGTACTCTTGACACAATGAAGAGCTTCACTACAAAGGTCATTTGTATTTATGCAAGCAATCACAACTTAAATCCACAATGCTTTCTAAACTTCATGCCTCACCCATAGTCGGGCATTCAGGGTTTACCAAAACCTATGAACGGGTCAAACGTTCTTCTTTCTGGGATGGTATGAAACAGGACGTCTGCACCTTTGTGGCTGAATGTGAGGTCTGTCAACACAAAAAGGGAGAAACTATCAAAGCTTCGGTCACACTCCAACCGCTTCAGATTCCCTCTGCTATTTGGTGAGATATTTCTATGAATTTCATTGTGGGCTTACCTAAATCGGGCAATTAAGTCAGTCATCATGGTGGTCGTAGATCGTCTCTCCAAATATGCTCATTTTTGTGCTCTTCAACACCCATTCACAACGGCTACAATGGCTCAAATTTTCATGGATAATATCTTCAAGCTTCATGGCATACCTAATTCTATTGTCTCTGATAGAGACCCCGCTTGTTGGCGAGTTCTTTGTTTGGTGTGCTTTCAGTGTTGTCATTGATGTCAACTGAGAATGGTGAGAAGGAATCGTGAGACAAAGGTTTGAAAGAAAATACATCAGGAATCGTTGATTATCGTGGATGATAGATCTATGGCGCACAATCATATCAGTGCATGGAAATAAACAAAAGAGAGCGAGGGCCATCTCCAAAGTACTGAAACGTGAAGTCCCGATGAGATCCGGACCATTGGATCGAAGAATGTCGTGGGTCGTCGATCGGACAAGAGACGAAACATGAAGTCTCGATTAGTGAAGGAGAGATATAGACCATTGGATCGAGGAAGGTCGTGGACCGTTGATCTGGCACGATGAAGTTTGGAGTTCAGGAGTTCATACATCGAAGAAAGGAGGAGAGCTAACTTGCGAGTTCGCGAAACGCGAAGTCCCAAAGTGCTTGGCCCCAAGTCACAACCAAGGTCACATCAACGGAGAATAAGGGAAGGAGCTAGCGTTGCTAGGCTCTACTTCGGAGATCGGGAGTTGGGAGAGTCGGGATAAATCACAGCAGAATATCCGAAGTGTGAAGTTTCGAAGCGCCTTTTTGATTGGTGAGTGTTCACAACCAATGGTCATGTGGAGAGGAACGTTGTGCCCGGTGCTTGTTCGCGTGGGTAAAGTTCGTGAGGACCCGTGGATCAAAAATCCTATGCGTGTATAATCCAACGACGCAGATTAAATAGACAATCTGATCAAAGGGTTGTTGTTTCACTTCGTGATTTCTTGATTAGTTACGATTTAGTTATACAAACTGAATCATTTTTCTTGGGCATTAGAGATTCATAGTGTAATTGATTATGAGAAAAAGCATAAAAGAAAAATGCCGTGACAAAGTGAGGTTGGTTTATTTCTCTAAAAAATGAGTTGAACCATATGCAATGAAAATTACAATATGAACAGAGTGAGAACAAATCTAGAGATGAAGAATAGAAGCGGGACAGAGTAGAAATGGTGAAAAGAGTAGAATGTACAAGAACCTAAGAGCATGAGAAGAGTAGAGAAAGAGCAGATGGAAAGAGACAACAAGTGAAGCTAAGCATGAACAGACAGAAGCAGAGCAGAATTGAAGAAAAGAGAAGAAATGGTAAGCATTGACATATCTGTATTGTTGTAAGGTATTATTCAAGCAAAGATTTAGAAAACAGGGTGGTAGGGTGGTACTAGGGAGGACTGTGGTCCTCTATTATTCAAATTGGTGCTTGAATACTGGGAGTTGTAGCTTCCATCTAGTTGTGGATAGAAAACATTGTGGTATGGTGGTGCTAGGGAAAACAAAGAGTTTTCTATGTGCAATTTGGTGCTTGTACAAGTGGAAGTAGGTGCTTCCATCCAGTTGGTGCTGGAGATCATAAGAAGAAAATATGCTTCTTTCTAGTGGGTGCTAGAGAATCTTGAGGGCTGGTGCTCTCTACAAGTTGCAGCTTGTTAAAGAAGAGGTTGTAGCCTCATTTTGATTTGGTGCTCAAAGATAGATGATGTATAGAACATAAAAGACTGTCTATCATTCTAAGAAGAAGAGGTTTTCTCCCTTTATGGGTTTCCTCATGAACATCTGTCTCTATGTATATCATATGTGTGATTGATGTTTATTATTTCTATTGTTCATGTCTTGCATAATATTGATAATTACTTGGAGAAGATTAATAATATTTTAATAGGCATAAGATTGGTTAAGCACGATAACAATTGATTCACCCAACCCCCCCCCTCTCAGTTGTCTTAGTAATTTCAACAATTGGTATTAGAGCAGGTTCCTTTTATTTAAAGGTAGATCTGTAAGCTTAAACATGACAAGTCATGAAGGGACTTCAACCAATATGCCTCCTTTGTTTGATGGAATTTTTTTTTCTTTATGGAAAGTTAGAATGAGAACATACATTATGGCCTTAGGTGTTGATGTTTAGGATGTAGTAGAGACTGGATATACAAAACCTATTGTGCTAGCTTCCAAAGATGATAAGCTAGAATTTAGCTTCAATGCAAAGGCAATGAATGCTATCTTGAGTGGGCTTACTGAAGATGATTTTGTAAAGTTGATGCATCTAGAATCTGCCAAAGAGATGTGGGATAAACTTATTAGCAGTTATGAAGGAAATGAGAAAGTAAAAGGTGCCAAACTTCAGACATATAGATTGAAATTTGAACAACTAAAGATGAATGAGGATGAAACAATTAGTAAATATATTTTAAGAATTGAGGATCTTGTGAATGCCATGAAGGGTCTTGGTGAGAAGATTGAAGACACACTTTTAGTTCAGAATATTTTAAGATCTCTGTGTGATAGATTTAATCCAAAAGTTTCTGCAATAGAAGAACTGAACGATCTTAAAATTATTCCTATTGATCAACTCCTACTCCTAGGAACTCTGACTGCTTATGAAATGAGGATTAGTAAAGATAAATCCATCACTAGAGAAGCATCTTTTAAAGTAGACAAGAATACTGATTTGGAATTAGATGATATTGAGGAAAAATTTGTGAGAAGGTTAAAGAAAGGATCAAGCAAATACCAAGGAAAGTTGCCATTTAAATGTTTCAACTATGGTAAGATAGGTCATTTTGCATCTAAGTGTCCTCACAAGAAAAAAGACCAGAACTCTGATGATGAAAAGCAACACAAATTTAAGAAATATAGTAAAAAGAAAAGTTTGTGTGCAAATAATGATGACTCCTCAGAAGACATAGATATCAATTCATCTTGTGAAGATGAAGTGAATGATTATATGCTTATGGCCATAGGAGACTTTGATGATGAATACACAGGAGGTGACATGAATGATGAAGAAGCTGTGGTTGATATGGAAGGTGAACTAATCAGTGCTTTAGAAGAGATTGACAGACTCAGACTTAAGAAGAGAAAACAAAAATAGTTGTTGATGCAGTTTGAAAAGAATGGTAAAGAACCAAGTGAAGATTTTGTTTTGTTAAAAGTAGAATTAAGAAGCAAAGAAAATATAAGATATTCTAAAACAACAATTAGCAAAGAAGAAGGTGAGATGTGAAGCTATGGAAGAAGAAGTAGTGAAAACTAGAAAAGAGTTGGAGAAGTTTCAAGCCTTGTATCACCATAATCTATCAAGTATCAAAGCCTCAGAAGAACTGAATAGCATCCCGAGTAAACAAAGATCTCCATTGATAAAAACTAGTCTAGGTTATGAAAGTGGTTCAAGTAGCAGTTAGTCATAAAATAAAGAATCTACTAAGACGATCAAATTTCAAGTCAGTAGACAGTCAGATCATGATCAGACTCTGTAAACAAAGGTTAATAAAGATGAGTTGAATTTTGAACAGGAACAAAGCCAACAAAAGACAAAGCAACCAATTTCAAGAGGAAGATCAATATTGAGGTATCAAAACTTGTTCTATGGTTACTGATATTATTGTTCTAATTTTGGTCATAAAGCTGTAAATTGTGGAATTAAGTTTAGAAGTATGAAACTAAGGAGGTCACAAAATGAACAACAGTTGCAACATAGAACTAAACAGTCAGTGAGTAGACAACATCCTAACAATTATTTTGATCCATTGTAAAATGATCATGAATGTCACATTTGTCATAATTTTGGTCACAAAGCCTTAGATTGTCATTTGAAGAATTACGAAGTTGATCCAAGAATAAACTCCTCAGTTGAAAATGTCAAAATATGGAAAAAGAAAGAAAGTAATAAATGTGGGTTAGTACTTTCTGCTCAAAGACAAAAGTATCCTTGCTATATTGACAGTGGATGTTCCAAACATATGACTGGAGACAAAAGTAAGTTTTTGTCTCTAAGTGAAAGCAAATCATGGAATGTAACTTTTGAAAATGATGCACCAGGAAAAATCAAAGGTAAAGGAATGGTAAGTCTAAGTAATGACAAAGAGAAAGCTCAAGATGTGTTGTTTGTAGATGGTATGAAACATAATCTGCTTAGTGTTAGTCAAGTTTGTGGCAGAGGATGTAAAGTTGTTTTCACTTCTAAAGATTGTAGAATACAATCTGTGAATTCAGGACAATTGATTGCAAAAGGCATAAGAACATAAAACAATATCTATGTTTTGAAAGAAGAAAAAGAAGAATGTCACTTAAGCAAGTATGATGAAAGTTGGCTATGGCATAGGAAACTTGGACACCTAAATTTTGATCATCTAATCAAACTTAGAAACAATGGGGCAGTAAAAGATCTTCCAAAGATATCAAAGCCATATGATTCTGTATGTAAACCTTGCCAAATAGGAAAGCATACTCGACACAGTTTAAATCTAAGAACTTTGCATCAACAGAGAAACCTCTTTAGTTAGTACATATGGATTTATGTGGACCATCAAGGAAAGAAGGTACAAGAAAAGAAAATTATTTCATGTTGATTATTGATGATTATTCTAGACTCACATGGGTTGCCTTCCTGAAAGAAAAATCTGAAGCTTTTGAAAAATTCAAAGTGTGTAAGGCTCTGACTGAGAATCAAACAGGAAAAAGATTGAAAGTAGTAAGGTCTGATAGAGGAGGAGAGTTTAGTTCAGGGGACTTCAAAGAGTTTTGTGATAAACATGGGATCAAAAGAGAGTATATTATTCCAAGGACTCCACAGCAAAATGGAGTAGTTGAGAGGCAGAATAGATCAGATCAACAGATGGCAAGATCAATGATGAATGAAAGGAATATTACTTAGACATATTGGGTAGAAGCAATTCATACAACCGTACATATTCTTAACAAAGCTCATCTCAGGCCACAAAGTGACAAGACTCCTTATGAACTATGGTTTGGAATACCTGCTTCAATCAAGCATTTTAAAGTCTTTGGGAGTAAGTGTTTTACCAAGAATAATGATGAAAATCTTGGCAAATATGATGAGAGGGCTGATCAAGGTATCTTATTAGGGTATGCTACAAATAGTAAAGGATACAGGTGCTATAATAAGAGGTTGCATAAATTGGTTGATTGTATTGACAAAAAAGTTGATGAAGAAATCTTGGTACGAGATGTAAGCAGTGTTGAATCAACAACAGAGGATATAGTTGAAGTTAAAGATGAATAAGTCCAAGAATCAGAAAGAGAAGACTATGAGTCAAATGAAGATGCAAATACTCATACAGACTCAAATCAACAGACGGAAACAAAACCACCTCTCATAATTGTTAGAAAAAATCATCCCGAAAAACAAATAATTGGTGATATGAATAAAGGAGTTCAGACAAGAAGGCAATTGATTAAATACTCAGAACAATCTCATATTTCTTTCCTATCTATGATTGAACCCAAATTTTTTGATGAAGCTAGCAAGCATGACAATTGGATTAGAGCTATGAATGAAGAGCTTGATCAGATTGAGAAGAACAATACTTGGGAGTTTGTTCCTAGACTTGTATTAAGAATGCAATAGGCTCCAAATGGGTGTTTAAGAATAAAATGAATGAACAAGGACAAATTGTTAGGAATAAAGCCAGATTGGTCTGTAAGGGGTATGCACAAGTTGAAGGACATGATTTTGATGAAACCTTTGCACCAGTGGCAAGATTGGAAGCTGTCAAAATGTTTCTTGTCTATGCATGTCATAAGAACTTTAAAGTATATTAGATGGATGTTAAGTCGACATTTCTTAATGGAGACCTAGAAGAAGAAGTGTATATGGAACAACCTGAAGGATTTTCACTGACAGATAATCTTGACTATGTCTGCAAGTTGAAAAAGACATTATATGGACTGAAACATGCACCACAAGCCTGGTATTATAAACTGGACAAATTTTTACAGGACAAAGGGTTCAAGAAAGGTATTGTTGACAGTAATCTATACATGAAGTCTGAAGGTGATGATTTATAGTTGTTTTGGTTTATGTAGATGACATTATTTTTGGATGTACTAATGACCCTTCTATTCAGTGGTTTACTAATTCTATGCAAACTGAGTTTGAGATGTCCATGATAGGAGAGTTGTCATATTTTCTTGGTTTTCAAATCAATCAGAGTTCTGTAGGGTTATTTATCTCTCAAGAAAAGTATTTGAAAGATATGTTGAGGAAGTTTCAAATGGAAGATTCCTCTCTTATTAGTACACCTATGGTGGTTGGTTGTAAGCTCAGTAAAGATGATATTTCACCTAATGTTGATCAAAGAACATATCGATCAATGATAGGCAATCTTCTGTACATCACAACATCCTATCCTGATATAATGCAAGTTGTTGGAATGATAGGTCATTATCAAACTGCTCCTAAACAAAGTCATTTAGCAGTTGTCAATTCAAATATCTGAAAGGTACAATGACTTATGGTCTTTGGTATCCTAGAAATCAGAATTTTCAATTAACTGCATATTCAAACGTTGATTGGGCAAATAGTTTAGATGAGAGAATGAGCACCAGTGGAGGTGCATTCTTCTTAGGTGATTCGTTAGTAGCATGGCTTAGTAAGAAGCAGGGATCTATTTCTTTATCAACTACAGAGGCAGAGTACATTGTTGCTACTACTTGCTGCACTCAGATATTATGGATGATACAAACTCTTGCAAATTTGAAGGTAACTTATACTGATCCCATTCCAATTCACTGTGATAACACACGTGCCATTGGTGTCTCCAAGAATCTTGTTCTCCATTCAAAGACTAAGCATATACCAATAAAATATCATTTTCTCAAGGAGCAGGTTACAAACAGAGTTGTTCAACTGAATTATATTCCTTCCACAGAGCAGAGAGATGATATATTTACTAAACCATTAGCAAAGACACCATTTGAATACCTTCGTCAGAAGTTGGGGGTCATATCTTCTTTCATCTAATGTGTTTACCTTGTTAGGGGGAGTACTTATTGATTATCTGTTGTATTTTTTGGTGAATATTGTTCTGTGTTTTTCCATTCATATTTGAAGGGGGAGTGTGTTTCCTTTGTCATCGATGTCAAAGGGGGAGAAAGATACTGTAGTGAAAATGCTAAATTGCCAGAATGAAGAAAGTCGTCATCAATGTCAAAGGCAGAAATTGTTGGTGAGTCCTTTGCTTGGTGTGTTGTCATTGATGTGAACTGAGAATGGTGAGAAGGAAAGAAGGAATCGTGAGAAAAAGGTTTGAAAGAAACTACATTAGGAACCGTTGATTATCGTGGATGATAGATCTATGGCACACATTCATATCGATGCGTGGAAACAAATGAAAGTTAACAAAAGAGAGCGGGGGCCATCTCCAAAGTACCAAAACACGAAGTCCCGATGAGATCTGGACCATTGGATCGAAGAATGTCGTGAGCCGTCAATCGGACAAGAGCTGAAATGTGAAGTCGTGAAGTCTCGATTCACAAGGGAGAGGGAGGGAAGTTTGGAGTTCGAGAGTTTAGACATCGAAGAAAGGAGGAGAGCTAACTTGCGAGTTCGCGAAATGCGAAGTCTCAAAGTGCTTGGCCCCAAGTCACAACCAAGGTCACATCAGTGGAGAATAAGGGAAGGAGATAGCGTTGCTAGGCTCTACTTCGGAGATCAAGAGTTGGGAGAGTCGGAATAACTCACAGCAGAATATCCGAAGTGCGAAGTTTCGAAGCGCCTTTTTTATTAGCGAGTGTTCACAACCAGTGGTCATGTGGAGAGGAACGTTGCGCTCGGTGCTTGTTCATGTGGGTAAAGTTCATGAGGACCTATGGATCAAAAAACCTCTGCATGTATAATCCAATGACGCAGATTAAATAGACAATCTGATTGAAGGGTTGATGTTTCACTTCGTGATTTCTTAATCAATTACGATTCAGTTATACGAACTGAATCATTGTTCTTGGGCGTTAGAGATTTGTAGTGTAACTGATTATGAGAAAAAGCATAAAAGAAAAATGTCATGACAAAGTGAGGTTGGTTGTTTTCTCTGAAAAATGAGTTGAACCATATGCAATGAAAATTACAATATGAACAGAGTGAGAACAAATCTAGAGATGAAGAACAGAAGTGGGACAGAGCAGAAATGGTGAAAAGAGTAGAATGTACAAGAACCTAAGAGAATGCAAAGAATAGAGAAAGAGCAGATGGAAAGAGACAACAAGTGAAGCTAAGAATGAACAGACAGAAGCAAAGCAGAATTGAAGAAAAGAGAATAAATGGTAAGCATTGACATATCTGTATTGTTGTAAGGTATTATTCAAGCAAAGATTTATAAAACAGGGTGGTAGGGTGGTGCTAGGGAGGAATGTGGTCCTCTGTTATTCAAGTTGGTGCTTGAATACTGGGAGTTGTAGCTTCCATATAGTTGTGGCTAGAAAACAGGGTGGCAGGGTGGTGCTAGGGAAAACAAAGAGTTTTCTGTGTGCAAGTTGGTGCTTGTACAAGTGGAAGTAGGTGCTTCCATCCAGTTGGTGTTGGAGATCATAAGGAGAAAATATGCTTCTTTCTTGTGGGTGCTAGAGAATCTTGAGGGTTGGTGCTCTCTACAAGTTGTAGCTTGTTAAAGAAGAGGTTGTAGCCTCATTTTGAGTTGGTGCTCAAGATAGATGATGTACATAACATAAAATACTCCATATCATTCTAATAAAAAAAGGTTTTCTCCCTTTATGGGTTTCCTCATGAATATCTGTCTCTGTGTATATCATATGTGTAATTGATGTTTATTATTTCTGATGTTCATGTCTTGCATAATCTTGATAATTACTTGGAGAAGATTAATAATATTTTAATAGGCATAAGATTGTTTAAGCACGATAACAATTGATTCACCCCCCCATCTTAGTTGTCTTAGTAATTTCAACAATTGGTATCAGAGCAGGTTCAAGCTATGGGGCACCCAATTGCATCTCAACACTGCCTATCACCCCCAGACGGATGGCTGAACTGAAGTTGTCAACAAGTATTTGGAAACATACTTGAGGTGTTTTGTATCTGAGAGGAAAAATCAATGGGCTCAATGGTTAAGCCTAGCTGAATGGTGGTACAACACATCTTACCATACAACTACTCGTATGACTCCTTTTGAAGCAGTATATGGCCAAAATCCCCCATCGGTTCTCTCATATATGCCAAGGGTCTCGAAGTTTCAGGAGGTTGACAAAAATATTACAGTTTGAGAGGCCATTCTTCGTGCCCTCAAAGAAAATTTGGTCATGGCATAGAATCGCATTAAGCACCAAGCATATAAAGGTCATTTCGAACGACATTTTGTTGAAGGGGACCAGGTGTTTCTTCGACTACAACCTTATAAGAATACTTCACTCAAAGCTGAACATTGTTAGAAACTTGTGCTCAAATTTTATGGTCCTTATACAGTGCTCAAGTGCGTGGGATCGATGGCCTATCAGTTAGCTCTACCCAGTCAGTCGAAGCTTGATCATGTTTTTCATGTTTTGTGCTTAAAAAAGGTGATTCGAACTAAGTGCCAAACTCAAACTAGTCTCTCTGAGTTGGATGAAGAAGGTTCCATATGGTTGCAGCCACAAGAAGTCTTGGCCTAGTGAGAGTGTCGTCTCCATCATCACACCATCAAGGAAGTGTTAGTCGAATGGAAAGATACAAATCCAAAAAATACCACCTGGGAGTTGGCCGCCATTCTACAATATTTTTCTCATCTTAAGCATTGAGGACAAGGTTTTTCTTCAAGGGGGAGGACATGTTAGGGACCTAACCTCCCTAACCCCTCACGTAGGTAGAATAATATAATTCCATCTAATAAAGTCCAACATTAATAAGGCCTAGCAATAAGGAAGAATAAGTCAAATGTAAGAAGACTTAATAGAAGCTTCTGCTTCTAGAAGGATCTTCCTCTAGATTGTTCTTTTGGATAGATAGATTTAGTATAAATAGGAGTAGAGGGTATGAGAAATCTTGTTTTGGAGATTATTGTAATAGAGCTCTGCTCTGTTAGAGGTTTCCCCCTCGAAGAGGGAAGTGAACATTGCTATCATTAATGAAGGTGCTCTTTCTAGTGTTATTCTGGTATTATTCTGGTTATATCATTGTTGCTCTGCCATTTCTATGCTAAAATATTTATGTGTTGCATACTATTTTATATCTAGAATACTACAAATTAAGACATGAAGATCAATGATTTTGTAGGTGAGAATATTTTGGATGGATAATACATGTCGTGTCGTTTCCAGTGATATGTGGTACATCACATAACTCCTCATGGTTAGTGAATTATGGCTTTGTGAAGTTCGAGAACCCTTTAGAGTAATCTAGAAGCCTCTAGAAGGTCAACAAGAAGTCAAAAGCTTCTAGAAAGTCAAAAAGAAGATTCCCTAGTCAAAGTGGTTGCTAAAGAAATTATTTAAATAATAAAGTGGTTGCAATAAGAAGTTAGTTAAGGGTAAAGAAGTTATGATTTGACTAATTAAGGAATTGTTAGTTGCAACAAGAAAGTGGTTAGCCCTAGAAGATGGAGAAAGGGGTAAAACAGTTACAAGGAAACTTCTAGAGGAAGGCACTTGGAAATTACAAGTAAGAGAGAAAGGGACTCCTATTAGCACCTATTGAGCTCATTGAATATCTATTTTGTGAATGGTCATTGACGGGTATAATTGACAAATTTGAGGTTGCACAAAAGTGAGGAAGTGAAGAAAGTGTGACAACAAAGTTTCAAAGTTGCAGACGACAAGGGTTTCTGAAAAACCCTAATTACCGAGGTCCTCGCTGGTCAGCCTATAGGTCTAGCGAGGCACTCACTTGAAAGGTAGTGTGCAACAAGAGAGGCGCTGATAAGTTTGGGAAAAGGGCTGGTAACATGCAATACAAGCTAATAAAGTTATGGATAACTGAGGTATGATGTTCCAAGTTAGTCACAGAGCTACATGTATGAGTATATGCTTGTGTTGAAGGGTGTATGATGATGGTACATGGTTTAGTTTTGAAGTATAATCTTGAGGCATGTCATAAGTGCATGGTACAAACCCTAGTGTGTGGATTGAGTCATTTATGTTAGGATATATTGTTGGTTATGCTAAGTACTTTATCGGTGAGGTTATGTCACTTTGTTTATGAGGCATTCATGGGTGATGTGATACTAGTTAGAGGCATATTCTTGATCTATTGAGGCACGTTCTTGGTGCATGTTTAGAGGCACTATTGGTTGCATAGAACTTGTTGTAGTCAATGTTTTTGAGGCAGATCTAATGAAGTATATTGTTGATGCAAGTCTGAGTATTATTGGTGCATCTTGTGGCACACTATGAGTGGTATTTGTTAGTGGCTTTGGTATATGATTGGCATATGATTGATACACACTTGAGGCTACATAACAATGACGTTTTGGCATATGGTTTGATGTGAGGGTCTATGGTATTTGGTTATGAATAGTGTGATGTATTGCTAGAGAACTTTTGATGGTTATATGTAACACCCTGTTTCCCCCAGTCTGTAAATATAACTATATTGGCCAAGGAACTATGGCAAACCTAAAAGTGTGAATGTTTGATTTTGTGGACCTTTGTACAAAAGGTCGATGAATGTAAATTCTGTTATTTTAATAGAAAATGGTTACGTGTTGCATGACTGTTGAAAGAGGGAATGTGCTAAGAGAAAACCACGAATGATATGAAAGGTGGTGGAGGGTGTTGGCACAGGGGCAGACCTAAGGTTCACTCCAAGAGCGCACCAACAAGCCCTAGCTACTGGCCCTTTCGGCAACACCTGCGAAGTAGATGCAATCTCACCCGAAGCAACTATGAGGGGGTTGCAGGACAGAGATGTCTGCAACCAGGGGAATATCAAGTGGATCTAGTACAACAACAACACAACATGCATCTATCACTTATCAAGCTAGCTCTATCCTGTACAACTATATATCTTATCTAATACAACAATGCAAACTACCATAGAACAACAACAAAGATCTAAGCATCAATAACACACACAACGCAAGATATACGTGGTTCACCCTCTCTCTAGGGCTACGTCCACAGAACTGTGCTTATGATTTATTAAGGTAAAGCATGCAGTTCTAGTCTACGCTCTCAACTAGCAGATGTTCTTTCTTCTTCTCTCTTTCTCTCCCCTTCCTACGCACCCAGCTGCAGGACTTGACCTTTGCACACATCTGAAGATCTTACAATATCAGAAGGCTCTCTCACTTAACACTTCTCTCTCTCAATACAATAATATCTCACCACAACAATAGAGCTAGATTAACAACAATATCGTACCAACTCGACCCAGGTCCTCTTGACCTTTATTTATACATTACAATACTTCACTGACAACCCTAGGCTGACACCTAGGTGCCAAAACCCTAGGTACCAAAACCCTCGGTGTCTAAAACCCTAGGTCAACTTGACCCGCTTTTTCTGGGCTTCGCCAACCTGTCTTTCCTTCCTTCTTGCGCGGTGCTCCAAAGCATCTAACGGTGGATTTTCCACTTGTTGAGTTGTCCTCGATCCATCTTTCTTGCTGATATGTCATCCTCAATCTTCTCATCCAACGGCTTGAATTTCCATACTTCGCTCCATCTTTTCTACTCTTTTGCTCACTTCGACCCAGTGATAGTTACTATGTCTTCCGCGAAGTTCGCTTTTCACCTTTTCTTCCTTGTTCTTCACTTCCTTCCATAACCAAGGGCCAACAGGCCCCCAACACTCACCTGTGACTCGTCCCAGGGCACTTCATATATGATCCTTCTGTTTTACTTCGACTTTGGACTGCGAAGGGAAGCCTTTTCTTTCTGCTCTATGCCTCCTTCTCATCCTTGTGCAGACTGTCTTTTCTATGTCTGGTACCTAGCTTCAACTACACCTTTTACCTGGACCCTTTTCTTCTTGCTTTTACTGAGGTCTGCGAGGCAACTGTTTTTCATAGTACAACTTCAACTGACTCCGATTCACCAATCCCTCCTTCCATTCTCCATTCAATGTCTTCAGCTGCACAACTCCCCCTTCGATAACATAGGCGACCTCATATGGTCCAAGCCAATGCATCCTAAACTTCCCTGGATTTTTTGTAAACTTACTGTCATACAACAATACTAAACCACCTTGCTTGAATGCCTTCTTCTTGATGTGTCTGTCATGATAAGCCTTCTCTCGTTCCTTCTGAACCTGCTGATGGAATCCTGCAATAAATCTGTCTTCTTCCAGTTCAACCAACTGTGCAAGCCTCTCGCGAATAATGCTAGTATCATCCATGTCTGTAAATGCAACAATTCTTAAGCTTGGCACCAAGTATTCCATCGGGACAACAACTGCAAGACCATAAACCAACTTGAAAGGGGTTTGCATTGTTAATTTCTTGCAAGTGGTTCTATAGGCCCATAGTACTGCAAGTACTCTTAAATCCCAGTCATCCCTGTTCACACTGCAAATCTTTGTCAGTGCGGTCTCCAAGATCTTGTTGAATGCTTCAACTGTTCCATTTGTTTGTGGATGGTACAATGTACTCTTATGATGGTGGACTACAAATTCTTCAGTCAGGGATTCGATTGTCTTATTGATGAAGTGTGTGCCTTGATCACTCATAAGAATCTTGGGGCATCCAAACTTGGTTATTATGTCATCAAATATAAAACGCATAGCTGTAATTGCACTACAGTCCTTGACTGCTCTGGCTTCAGCCCATCTGGTTAAGTATTCGGTCACAGTAATGATATACCTTGCTCCTGTGCACTTTCCTAGTGGGTTTATAGGTCCCACGAAGTCAATGGCCCACTTTTCAAATTCTTGTAGGGTCATCTGCGGTGCTAATGGAATTTCATCTCTTCTGGATGGTTTTCCAACTCTCTAGCATATATCACAGGCTCTAGCATAATCTTTAGCATCTCTGTGTAAGGTAGGCCACCAAAGGCTAGCCCTAAGAACCTTCTGCGTAGTTACTTTCCCTACGTAATGTCCTCCTGTGATGCCTTCATGAGCTTCTACGAGGATCAATGGGCGCTCCGCCTCCATACCACATCTTCTTAGTATCTCATCAGGTCCCATCTTGTATAGCTGACCAACTATCAGTGAAAAGTCTGCAGCGCGCACCACTAGTTGTTTCTTCTGAGGAATTGTATACTCACTAGGTGCCATTCATGTTGACAGGAACTAGACTATGTCTGCGAAGTGGTCATCAATATTTCTAATGGCGAGCAGTTGTGCATCCGACAGTGTATCCTCTAAATTGGTGGGTTCTTCACCATGTTCCAACCTTGACAAGTGGTCAGGGCCCTTGTTCATTCTTCTGGCTTAACGATGATCTCAAAATCATATTCTTGAAACATCAAAAGCCATCTACATATTCTCCCCCCCAAAACTGGCTTGTTGACTAGGTACTTCAGTGCAGAGTGATCTGTGAATATTTTAAAGTGTCCTCCCAACAAGTAGTGGCAGAATTTCTACAGCGCGTACACCATGGCTAATCCTTCTCTCTCAATAGTGGTGTAATTAACTTCAGTTGTAGATAGCTTCCTGCTAGCAAAAGCTAATGGATGGTCGATATCCCCTTCTCTAGGTTGTGCCAATACTGCTCTTAAGGCAATAGAAGATGCATCGACATGCACATGAAACTCCTTGCTCCAATCTCAAAAGACCAGAATGGGCACAGTCACCATCTTCTGTTTCAGTGTGTTGAAGCTCTGCTGGCATTCGTTTGTCCAACCAAACTGACAGTATTTCTTCAACAGATTCTCCATCGGTGTTGTGATCTGAGCATAGCCTTTAATGAATTTCTTGTAATAGCCAGTAAGCCCTAGTGCAATGCGCAGTTGTTTGACTGAAGTAGGAGGCGGTAAATCAACTATGATGGTGATTTTAGAGGGATCTACCAGTAATCCTTGCTTGCATACAATATGACCTAGTAGCACTCCAAATGGTGAGAAGAAGATGCACTTCTTTAGATTTAAAACAATTTGACACTGTCTGCATTTATCCAACATTAGCCTTAGACATTCAATATGGTTTTTCAACAAACTAAACACAGTCCAGTCATCAAAATATGCTTCTAAAAATTTATGCAAAAACTCTTTGAACGCTTCGACCACCACCTTGGAAAAGATGGTTGGGGCATTCTTCATTCCAAATGGCATCCCTGTATATTGGTAGGATCCCCATTCTGTGGAAAATGTGGTCTTGTGGTGATCCTCCTTAGCAATCCGGATCTGATGGTATCTTGAAAATCCATCTATAAAAGAATATACCTCTTGGCCTCCCACATTGTCTAATACTTCATCAGTGTATGGTGTAGGGAAAGGGTCATGCAGACAGGCATCATTCAACTTCCTGAGACCTACGCAGATCCTGATCTCGCATGTCTTCTTGTCTTGTACCACCATAGGGCTGATCCACTCCGACTCTTCGACAGGTTCAATAATCACTGCTTCCAGCATTCTGTCGAGCTCAATCTTCACTTTTTCCTTATATTTTGGGTTCAATCTGTAGGGTATTTGCTTGACTGGCTTCGCACCTAGTTTCAAAGGTATCCTCATCTCTCCCATAGGTCCTCTGATACCCTTCATATTAGTGAACTTGGTCAGAAACAAGTCCTGATATTTGTGCAACAACTCTATAATCTTGTCAATGGTAGAAACATCCCAGTAATCTCTGACATTGGCAAGCTTTGGTGTCTCCTCTGTCCCAATATTGACTTTTTTAATCTTGATTGGCTGACCAATAAATGGTAGCTCAATTCCTGGTCCTTCCACATCTCTTTAGCCTTCTATTTCAGTGATGTTTACCTTCTTGGGATCATCGTCATCATCAACGTTGATGTTGTAGCAACTCTACAATTTTTGGAGAGGCACGGTCCATTCGTCCTCTTCTTGTTCCATAGGGAGGCTAGATGCCTCTTCGAATACCTTCTGTCTCACAATATGTAAGGCTTGGTCTATTGAAGAATATTCACTTTCAAATAAAAAGGTGGTTACAAAATTCTGAGTCATACCTTCCCAGTCTGCAGTGATGAGGTGCAGTTCCGCTTGAAGGTACCAGTTGATAGGGGTTGTGTCTAGTGTTTTAATGAATCTGTGCACCTAATGTTCTCGGGGAATATTGCTCCAAACTTCTTCACAACTTTGCACATGGTCCTTTGGACAGTTTCGACCTGTGTATCTCACTTCGCAGCTTTCTACTTGGGCTGAGAACCGCGCTGTCATCAAAGTTCGGCATTGTTTCCAGTATGTGATATTTATTTTATGCGTCCCCCACCATCTTGCTGGTGTGGCTTTCAGGGCCTCATCCATTGCCAACAATCGCTATTGTGTTTCTACACCTGTCTCAAAATTTGATAGGAAGGTTTCTAAAGGGTTCAGACCATCAAATGTGGATAAGTTACTCACCGTTGTGTCGATCCAACGAACTTCTCTGGTTAATCTGGCACATCTTCTGGTAGATACTTCGTACATATAGTTCTGACAGTTCTCCAATGCTTCTTCTGAATCTAATGAACACACGTTGTCACTTCGCCAGCTCAGATTCCCATCGGCTGTAGGGTTGATGTAATCTTGTTGTCTGGCTGTCAGTTTGTATATGTTTTCTAGTTCATATGTGCGGTCTTCTTCTCTGATGGGCTCTGTATATCGCAAACCCTCAACTAGATCTAAGGGTGCAATGACCCGAAGGCCATATCTTTCAAATGTCATACACCTTTTCTTTAAATCAACCACTGTGGAGTTATCGAAGGTCCAATCAATTCCTAACAGTGCAAGGTAAGGGCAACTATCATCAACAATTTCAATTACCTCGAAATCTACGAACGTTGTCACTCCATCGATGTCCACAGGGACATGTTCCAATCTGCCAAAGGGGATGACAACTTGCTAGTTAACCATCCTAAGCTTGATAGGGGAGTATATCAACTTCGGTTTCCCCATCAGTGCCCAAGTTTGTTTTGTCATGACATTGACCTCCGACCCTAAGTTGAGGACCACATAGTCTATATCATACTCTCCTATTTGAGCATTCAAGTGAATTCTTTATTTGTCCTTCTCCTTTTTCCGATTTGATGTACTGCCCTATTCAGCAAGGGGTCTATCTTTTCTATTTCATACTGTATGATTAAGTTCTGTAGCTCTTGTACAACGCCTTTATCCTGAATCAACTTAACACAGGTGCATAAAAATTCCATGAGCTTGCTTACCTCTTTTCCCTCCTGTGGCGAAGCAGATTGATCAAATGCCCGAGGAATTCCATATTCTTTTATTTCTGGTTGTATTTGTGATGAGGAACCTTGATTTGGTTTGAACTCTTGTCTTGCTTCCTCAAATATTTGTCTTTCTTTCTTTGCATCGAAAGTTCAGATCTTCTCTATAGCCTTCCTGATACCCGAGTCTTCTGCAATCTTTCCTTGAGTCATTCTATCCTCTCCTGTAGCAGCGCCTCCTCGAGTGATAACAACGACTTTAGGGTCTTCCCTGTGAGGCTCAACATATATCAATTTCACTTGTGGATTCTGGTGACGTCCTCGTCTTTCCTGTAGTTTTGCTAGCAGCACGGGGCAATCTTCTATAACATGGTCGAACGAGCTGCAATAGCTGCATGTAGTGCAAGGATTCTGACAATCCCTTGCCAAGTGTCCTAGTTTCGCACAATAGTAATAGATGATCTATCCTCGGCCTCAGCCCATTCCTCCTCTTCGTCCTCTTCCTTTGTATCCACCGTGAGGATTGAAATTTCCTCTTCCTGAGGAGTTATACTGTAGAGTGTTTCCTTCTTGTTGTGCTTTGACTTAGATCTTGTATATGTCACTCGGTCTTTCGTGCATAAGGTCATAGGCCCTACAATCCCTATCGTCGTGCCCCATAGACTTACAGAATGTGAAATATAAATTTGTGGAAGTCTGAACATACTTTTGCATGTAATAACACTCACCTGTGTGATGCCTATTTCTGCATACTTCGCACCAGGGCAGGTTGACTTGCTTTAAGGGGCTCGGTGCTCCTGAGGCCAAATATTCATGGAATAAATGACAATGTTCCTTATCATGGCCTTATGATCTGCATATTACACACCATATATATTCTCTTTTGTCCTCCCCCTTTTCCTTCTTCATATCCTTGACCTGCAGAGACAAACTAGTCAGCTTGCTCAAGATCTGGCTCATCCCTGAGCTAGATTCTCCCATAGGGGTTGATTCTAGCTTCATGGCGATCTCCAATGCCTCACCCTGCAGAGTGATATTCGACTTCATCAGAGGAACTTTGATGTGTGGTAACAGGGAATCGATGAACCATTCTTTATTCTATTCATCTGGGATCTGAAAAGTTAATCGACCTGTTAAGGTCTTTAACCTTTGATCGAACTCCCAAACAGACTCAGCTACTTTCTGCTTGATCTCCTTTAGTTCTGTAATACATTGAGACTCTGAATTAGGTTTCTTGAACTCTGCAATCAACGCATTCTTGATCTCTCCTAGTGGCTTAGGCTGCGCAAGTCCTTGGACAAGCTTCATGTACCAGCTCAGTGCGTGATCCCTTAGGGTAGTGCTGAACTGGGTCCTTTTAACAGCTTCATCGGTGACATTTTTAATATTCCATACGACTTCACACAAAAACCAATGTTGATTAGGATCTTTAGATCCATCTCCTATAAAGATAGGGAGCCTCATCTCATCTACCATAGAGCTACCTAGGTTTCCTGTCTGAGTAGATGCTGAGCTACTAGTAACAATACTCTAAGGACTCTGGTGGTTCTGATTATTTTGATTACCTAGTGCTACTAAAATAATAGGAGGATTAACAATACTTACTTCAATAGTTTGCGCAGTTCTTGAAGTTTCGTGCTCGTCCTAGCGAGGTTCTTCGGCTTCTCCTTCCTCTGTCCTAGTGGGTTCTGAATGTTCTCCGTCTATCAGATTTTCCTCTTCTCCACTATAGAAACCCTCTTCTCCGTAGTTTTGCTTGAACAGGTTCTCAAGGTGAACCCCTCTGAATACTCTTCCATTGTGTGTATGTCCAGCTTCTATGTCATTGTCATTGTCTAAATTTGTGAACATTAGCCTTTTCAGATCCATCCAATCTATTGTATCTTCAAGATGTTCTTCTTATGCAACAACATCTTGAGTCTCAACTTCAGGAATGTAAAAATTTTCCTCTGGGTCCCTTAAAGAAATATCTTTCAACTTGGTTGTATAACTCTACTCTGTCAACAACAAACTCTGTGATGTACCCTCCAATGGTACTATCGAACTAGTGATCTACTGCTCGTGATACAATGTTATCAACTCTTTTGACCTTCTTGATCAACTCCGACGTCCAAACCATAGGAGGTCTAGATCAGATCTCGAACTAGGTATCTGCTAGTCTAGCTAGCCAATCATACAGCTCCTGGTGAATTCCTCCAAAGAATATATCGTGTATATCGGTAAAGATATATTTCTCCAACCAATCCTCTATACTAAGATTAGGGTTCTTGTTCTGGGCTTCAGCGAAGTCCTTCTCTTGATCCTCTATCTACTTTTGAGTCTCTGTCTTCGATGGAAACCACCTTGACATTCTTTCAAAAAGATTTCAGTCTCTGCAATGGAACCATTTGTTGGCACAGAAACAGACCCAAGGTTCACTCCAAGAGCACACCAACAAGCCCTAAATATTGGCCCTTTCGGCAACACCTGCGAAGCAGATGCAGTCTCACCCGAAGCAACTATGAGGGGGTTGCAGGACAGAGATGTCTACAACCAGGGGAATATCAAGTGGATCTAGTACAACAACAACACAACATTCATCTATCACTTATCAAGCTAGCTCTATCCTGTACAACTATATATCTGATCTAACACAACAATGCAAACTACCATAGAACAACAACATATATCTAAGCATCAATCACACACACAATGCAAGATATACATGGTTCACCCTCTCTCTAGGGCTACGTCCACATAACTGTGCTTATTCTTTATTAAGGTAAAACATATAGTTCTAGTCTGCGCTCTCAGCTAGCAGATCTTCTTTCTTATTCTCTCTTTCTCTCCCCTTCTTGTGCACCCAGCTACAGGACTCGACCTTCACACACAGCTGAAGATATTACAATACCAAAAGGCTCTCTCACTTAGCACTTCTCTCTCTCAATACAATAATATCTCACCACAACAATAGAGCTAGATCAACAACAATATCGTACCAACCCAACCCAGGTCCTCTTGACCTTTATTTATACATTACAATACTTCACTGACAACCCTAGGCTGAAACCTAGGTGCCAAAACCCTAGGTGTCTAAAACCCTAGGTCAACTTGACCCGCTTTTTTCGGGCTTTGCCAGCCTATCTTTCCTTCCTTCTCGCACGGTGCTCCAAAGCATCTAGCAATGGATTTTTCCACTTGCCAAGTTGTCCTCGATCCATCTTTCTTGCTGATTTGTCATCTTCGATCTCCTCGTCCAACGACTTGCATTTTCATACTTCGCTCCATCTTTTCTGCTCTTTTGCTCAATTCGACCTAGTGACAAATATTGTGTCTTTCGTGAAGTTCGCTTTTCACCTTTTCTTCCTTGTTTTTCACTTCCTTCCATAACCAAGGGCCAACAGAGGGGATCCAGAATGGTTGCATTAACCTCCACCGAACCAGTACCATGCTGGAGTTAATTGCTCAAATCAGAACAACCCTCTGACCTAGAAATGAATTGCAGTTGGACTGGTAGGTAGGAAGACCTCCTCAAGAGTTAATGAGGGAATGGGGCAAACCGCCCATCCATAAGGCTTCCAGACCTAACCACAGACTGGGAATTCGGGCCACACGCAATCTTGCTGAGGAAGGCAAGAAAGGAAGTGTGGTGGGCAGAGGAAGACCTGTGGAAAAATGCAGAGACGAGAACGAAAACTCTTGGGTCTGAGGAAGGACTGAAAGAGGAACAATGAGTTCTGATCACAGAAAATAGAGATTGAGCCAAGAGAAGGAGAGTAACCTTCTTCCTAATCTATTTCTGTATTGGGAGAAGGAGAGTAACCTTCGTCCCTAACTTCCATTTAGATGGAAGTAAGAGATTGAATCTCAAGGTATCGTGGCTTAAGCTCGGGGTTGGCCAGTGATAAGACCATTGGGATTGACTGAGCCTATGGTTGGGTGGAAACGAGCACCCCTTTCAACAGTCGCATCACGCTCTATGGTTATGATAAGTGTTTTCTTGCCTTATGCTTTGAATTGTAAATAATGGATGCATGCGAGTATTTACATGTCTATAGAGGGTTCTTTCTCTGCAATAAATGATTAAGTTATAAGCATGTGTTCGTTCCCTTGAGAACCTATATTTCATCTTGATTTTCCATATGCCCCAGTTTAATCACTCGAAGGTGCTTTCCCCAAGAATTTACATCACTGTTCTAGAGTCGGAGCAAGCCTCTAGGCATATCTACAGATTTGGTAACCTTACAAGTTACTTTGCCTTGACTCAGAGCTTAAAGATCTGTGAGTTGGGAAGGTGTTTTCTTCAGACCAGTAGTCTAAGAGACTCTAAACTTGCACCTATTCCCTTAACCAAAAACCTGACTAAGAGCGGGGATCATAGCCCAAGAGTTATATGAAGATCCACATGACCTGGGTCTAGGAACCTTGGAGCTAGAGGCTCTGAGATGTCAAATTTTACGATGGTGATGTTGAACCCTACAATTGTTATGCACCATCAATCTATGAACAGAGATCGAGGGTGGGGAATCACTGCGAAGCACGAAGGTGAAAATAGTGGACGTGCTAGTTCGCGGCCTGAAATTCACCCTTGCTGTTGATCTCGATGGGCTAGAAGATCAATTATCCCAATTAGACTAGAATCGAGAGAGCACTTTTCGTGAACTGTATATCGCCGTTGACCCTCGATCGAGTTTGATGCGATCCCTGAAACGCAAGGAGCGCATGGGACGATGAAATCTTCAAGGAGATCAAGCTCAGAAGGGATAGCGCTTTCAAGAGCATAGACGAAATCTAGGAGATGGGCCCATAGGAGGAGAAAAGGCCGAATCCTTGACTTAGAAAACCTTCTAAGTCGGAGTAAGATAGAAGCTCAGGAGGAGGAGCGACAGTGGTCATTGGATCACATCGCAGAGGATCGACAATCGTCTGATCTAAGAAAGGTGCATGAACCTTATCACTTTGCACATGCAGAAGAAGAGAACTTACCAAAGTTTTGAAGTCCCGAAGTAGTTTGGGACCATCCATCGCCAAGAGGGACACATGGCGACGGATCGTGGACTCCAGAGAAATCTGTTTGATGGTTTTCAGTTAAAAGTTGAGATTTTCGAACCTTGAAGACCCGAAGTGAATCTGGAACACCAGATCCAGAGGGACATGTGGCGACAGATCGTGTACTTCGGAGAAATATGTTCGAGAGAAGGTAAAGTTTGAGACTCAAGATTTCCAAAGCCCAGAGAGCCGGAAATATGAAGTAAATATCAATCGTCCGATTAGCCGGAGTGAATCCAAATCATCATATCGTCTGAAGTAAATCTCAGGCGTCAGATCACCTGAAGTGAATCTAAGCCGTCAGATACCGTGAGTTCAGGACGAGGCAAGTTTGAGACTTGAGATTTCCAAATCCCGGAGAGTCAAAAATCTGAATTGCCCATTCAAACGGAGTGAATCTGAATCGTCAGATCGTCCGAAGTGAAAATCAAGCGTCAGATCACCTAAGGTGAATTTGAATCGTCGGAGTTCAGTAGAGATGTGGCGTAGATCTGTGAGCTCCGTGTAAAGTCCTGAAGTAATTCATAGCCGTCAGATCCAAAGGGACACGTGACAACAGATCATAGACTTCGGAGAAATCACCTCGAGAGTTTCAGATTGAAAGTTGAAACTCCTGAAGGTCGAAACCCCAAAATGCCGAAACACCGAAGCGTCGAAGTGCCAAGGAGCCAAAGAGATGAAGCGTCGTAGGGACGAAATATATCTGGACTGTCGGATCTAGAGGACAGGTGGCATGAATCTATGGAATCCGGGAAAAGACCCGAAGCAACATCGACCGTCAGATTGTCCGAAGTAGATCTGAACCGTCATATCTAGAGGATAGGTGGCATGAATCTATGGATTCCGGGCAAAGACCCGAAGTAAACTTCGACCCTTGGATCGTCCAAAGTAGATCTGAACCATCATATCTGGAGAAAACGTGGCGTGAATCTGTGGACTCCGAGTAAAGTCCCAAAGTAATTCATAGTCATCAAATTCAGAGAACATGTGGTGTGAATCTCTGGAATCAGGGTAAAGAACCGAAGTAAATATTGATCGTCAGATCAAGTGGACACGTGTCAGTGGATCATAACCTTTAGATAAAATCCATTTGGAAAAAGGGTGAAGTTTGAGATTTGATATCTCAGAAGTCCAGAGACCCGAAGGAGATCTCGACTGTTTATCGAGAAGAGGGCCACATGATCGTTGATCTAGTTGAAAGGTCAAACACCCAAAGTAGAAGCAGGGCCGTTGAATTAGGAGGATAGGTGTCTGCATATCGTCAACTTCAGAAGATTGATGTACGAAGGAAAGTAGGGTTTGAGATTTGAAAAGTTCGATGTCCGGAATCACGAAGGAGATCACATTTGTTGATTTAGGAGGGGTAGGTCTAGTCCGTGGATTTGAAAAGGGCAGATCTAAACCGTCATTTGCGACAGTACCGTCAATATTGGGAGACCGATAGTCCCATAGCATTGTTGGGATCGGAGGTGCGTGAAATTTAAAAAGTTGAGGGCAGGCCACAATCCAAACCTCGGTTTTGGAGAAAGGACATGTGGAAGCTCGAGGAGAATTGCGGGACAAAAAGTAATTTTGATTCCAACCGCCTTTGGTTGCACCTGCAATTGTGTGTTTGCGCAAGGTGATCACCCAAGGTCACATCTGAGGAGGGGTCAAGAAAAAAGGGGCTAATGCCAACTCTAAATCTTCATTGAAGCACGAAGGAGAAGGTCGCGGATATCATAAGACCTAAACTGGAAGCCGAAAGGGCCTGTGTTTGATTAGGAGGTGAGACTATCAGGTATCGAAGTCTTGTTTTATTTAGAGAATCAAAGAATCTTGATTGGAGGGTTGGGTTGAGTCTCGGACTTCCAAATTAAGAATCGTAGAGGGAAAGGATTTGTTCCTGTAAAGAGGATAATTTTTTATTTTTATTTTCACCCCATCGTGGGTGTGTTACAAATTGGTATCAGAGCATGGTTACAACACTTGGTCTGCTTGGGCTCATGGACGAGTCACTTAAAAACTCTATTTGGAATACTTTTAAAAGAGTGACACTCTACCTTACCTCTTTTTAAAAAAAAAGTCTGGTTAAAAATGTTATTAAAGAAAAGAATGAAACTTTCTACTGTGTGTGTGCATTTAAGAAATTGAACCGTGTATTGTTCATGAACTAATAGACTGTTAGCTAACAATAAGTGTTTTTTTTTGTCAACACTCAAGCAGTCAGTAAATCATGGGAAAAATTCAAGAATAAATAATGGTGACGTGTCATGAAGTGGGGGACGACTCCCACAATAGAGATGAAGAATCTAACGAAAGGAGGGCGGTGGAAACCCCTCCAGATCTGGCTAAAACTGTAATGAGCCTCAGGACTGAATTATAGAGTTGCAATGATGACAATAAGAGATTGATAAAGGAGCAAGAAAAACAAATAGAAATTAATGCAGTCTTGCTGGAGAGCTGGTCCGACATACAAAGGCAACTACATCATGAACCCGCAACCTGTCATGTGGACCGACAACATAAGAAGAGAAGTCAAAGTCCACCTGAGATCCGAAAACATGACTCCATAAGTGACCACACTGCGAGAAATGCCTCGAAGAAGGCCCAACCTGGAGGCAAGGGACACTCATCGGTAGAGTCCTCTGGAAAGGAAGCTGGAAAGTCTGAAGGATCTTCTAGTAGCATAGCAAGCTCACATTCTCAAAGGAAAGGAAATAAGCGGAAGTGTTCCAAAAATCATGATCCTAAAGAATTCAAGAAAGCCAAACCACCCTCTTTTTATGGAGAGATTAGGAAGGGAGAAGAGGCTGAAGTTTGGCTGCTTGGTTTAAATAAATACTTCAGAGTCCATGACTACTCTGAAAACTTGAAGGCTCGAATATCCATCTTTAACCTGAATGGAGAGGCTTCCATTTGGTGGAAGGACCTTAGGAATGTGAAAGGAGTCCATGAGAAGGAAATGTCATGGAAACATTTTGAGAAATACTTCAGGAAGCAATATCTATCAGAGAAATACGCGGATGGGAAGACTAAGGAATTCTATGAACTTAGGCTGGGGTAGCTCACCATAGATGAATTTGCCAATAAATTCCTTGAACTACTGAGGTATGTACCCTACATAAAAGATGAAAAATTAAAAATGCAGGGGTTCATTAGTGGGATACCTCAGACCTACCGGGACAAGATTGAGTTCGACGAACCAAATACCTTAGAAGAAACTATTCGAAAGGCGAGGTATTGTTATGAACAGTTTGGGAGTAAGACAAGACCTCACGAGGACTAGAAGAAGAGGAGTAGTTCGGGATTCCAAAAGAAGGGGTTTAAATCCTCAAGATTTAAGAACTATGGAAAATATTCTAGAAGGAGCCTTCCTACTAGAAGTGTACATCATCAAAATTTCCCCTCTCAAAGTGGAAATAATCCTTTTAAGATAGTCCCAAAAAAGACCGATAACCTAAAGAAGGAACCCTTAAAATGTTGGGGTTGTGGAGAATATCATCGATTGAGGGACTGCCCACACAGACAACAGAACAATAAGAGAGTCTACAATATCCAAGAAGCTACCACCATCAATGATGTGTTTAAGAGCATGCCACGAATCTATGTAGCCTTGGACAATAATCAAGCCGACCACCAAGATTCAGTAGTGGATCTGGAAGGTATGATCACCAACCATCTAGTTTATATTTTAATTGACCCAGGTTCTAATTTGAGTTATGTGGCCCCTCAGATTGTTGATAAGTGTAAACTACAACCAATTAGACATGCTAAACCATGGTTGGTGCAATTGGCCACTGGGACCAAAAGAAAAGCGGCAGAGGTCATACCAGCATGTCAATTCATCATGGGTGGATTGCCCACCCGAGCGACCCTTAACATACTTCCCCTGGGATCTTATGACTTGTTGTTTGGTATGGATTGGTTGGCTGCTTATAAAACTAAATTGGAATGTTATCATAAAACTTTAGAATGTGTAAATGAAGAAGGGAGAAAAAGGACCCTCGAAGGGATTTAGGAGCTTGTCTCAGTGAGACAAATATCAACCCTTCAAATGAAAAAGTATTGCAGAAAGGGGTGTTCCTTATATGCCATACAGGTACTGGAATCTGTTGAGAATGAAAAACCAAACCTAGAAGACCACCCCATATTAAGAGAATACAAGGACGTGTTCCCAGAAGAGGTACCAGGTCTACCTTCGAGAAGGGATATCGACTTCTTGATAGAACTTACACCAGGAGTGGTACCAACATCTAGAACGCCATATAGAATGATCACACCAGAGCTAGTTGATCTCAAGCTACAACGAAAGGAGATGATGGACAAAGGCTACATCCAACCCAGTGTATCTCCATGGGGAGCGCCCATCTTGTTTGTAAAGAAAGATGGCACACTTCGACTGTGCATAGATTACAGACAACTCAATAAGAAAACCATACAGAACAAGTACCCCATACCAAGAATCGATGACCTGTTCTACCAATTGGGAGGTGCTTCCATCTTCTCGAAGATTGATTTAAGATCTAGCTACCATCAAGTTCGGATTAAAGATGAAGACATCCACAAAACAACCTTCAGGACGAGGTATGGTCACTATGAATTCGTGGTGGTGTCGTTTGGGTTAACCAATGCCCCAACCACTTTTATGTTCTTGATGAATAATGTACTCAGCAAATTTCTGGACAAATTTGTATTGGTTTTCATTGATGATATCATAATCTACTCCAAGAACAGGGAGGAGCATGAAGAACATCTTAGACTCGTACTTCAAGTACTAAGAGAGAATCAGCTCTACATTAAGTTTAGCAAGTGCGACTTCTTTCAGAAGCAAGTCCATTACCTAGGCCATGTCATTTTCTAAGGAAGGGGTGGCAGTGGACCCGACAAGATCAAATCTATTATGGAATGGCCTACCCCAAAGGATGTATAAGATATCAGATCCTTCATGGGCTTAGCAGGATACTATAGAAGGTTCATAAAAGGGTTTTCCAAGATTGGCTGTCCAATCACTACCCTTCAAAAAAAGGGGATCAAATTCATTTGGACATCAAAATGTGAAGAAATATTTCAGGAACTAAAATACCTCCTGACCCATGCACCCGTGCTGAAGATTGCAGACACGGATAATAATTTCCTTGTGTGTACAAATGCCTGCAAGGAAGGACTTGGAGGAGTCCTTATGCAAGAGGGACATGTAATTTGCTACGCGTCCCAGAAATTAAATGAGCATGAGATCAATTATGTGACCCATGATCTGGAGTTTGCTGCCATAGTACATGCTTTAAAAATGTGGAGGCACTACCTCATGGGAAGGAGATTTGTGCTTATGACATACCATTGTGGGTTGAGGCACCTGTTTGATAAACCGAAACTCAACACTAGGCAAGCTAGGTGGATGGCTCTCCTAAGTGAATTTGATTTTGAAATCAAACACATAAAAGGAAAGGAAAATAAGGTGGTTGATGCCCTTAGCAGAAGTATAAAAATGATTCATCTACTAGCAGTAAGCACCTATGAAACAGATGTCAGGGAAAGAGTCAGAAATGCATAAGAGACAGATGTATTCTTCAATACCGTGACTTCATACCTAAGGCAAGAGCCTACAGGGCTAAAGTATGAAGGCTACCAGATGCTCGAGGAAGGGTTGCTGACTTACATAAACAGATTGTATATTCCAAACTGTGACGACTTGAAGAGGTTCATAATGGATGAACTACATAAGAGACCATATATTGGTCACCCAGGATACCAGAAGATGATCATGTCCACTAGGAAGCAATTCTATTGGCCTGAATTGAAGAAATACATAGCTAACTATCTAGCTAAGTGCCTAGAATGCCAACAAGTTAAGGTAGAACACCAGAACCCAGCAGGATTGTTACAACCCCTACCAATCCTAGAATGGAAATGGGAAACCATCTCCATGGATTTCATCACCGGATTACCAAGGTCGACCAACCAAAATGATGCCATCATGGTCGTGGTGGATAAACTGAGTAAGTCTGTTCATTTCATCCCTGTCAAGTCAACTTGCAAGGAAATAGATATTTCCAACATCTTCATGAAGGAGATATTAAGACTGCATGGCATTCCCAAGAAAATTATATCTGACAGAGATACCAAATTTACTTCAAACTTTTGGAAATCCCTAATGGCCAGTTTTGAGACTAAATTGTTGTTCAACATAGACTAAACTAATGGACATATAGAAAGAGTGAACCAAATAGTAGAGGACATGCTAAGGATGCATGTAATTCATCAACCTAAGAAGTGGGAATACTACCTACCATTGGTAGAGTTTGCCTACAACAATTGTTATCAAGAATCATTGAAGATGAGCCCTTTTGAAGCCCTCTACAGTAGACAGTGCAAGATTCCAATTAGATGGAATAATCCAGTGGACATAATTACAATCGGACCCGACATGCTGAAAGAAATGGAACAACAAGTAATTCAGATAAAGAAAAATTTGAAGATTGCTCAGGATAGACAGAAAAGTTATGCCGACAAGAAAATAACTCCCTGAGAGTTCAAGACCGGAGACCATGTCTATCTCAGAGTTAGACCCAGGAAGAGTTCCCTGAGAATGGAATCCTGTGCCAAATTGGCACCTTGGTATTGTGGACCCTTTGAAGTCTTAGATAGAGTGGTACCTATAGCCTATAGGCTAGCACTTCCTCGCACTGTAAAGACACATAATGTTTTTCATGTTTCATTATTGAAGAAATATGTACATGATGCTAATCATATAATTGACTGGTCTGTGATCCAGGTGGAGCCGGAGGGAGAATTTCTGCCAGAACCCTAATGCATATTAGACAGGAAGGAAACCTCACTTAGGAACAGAACCATTGCACAGGTGAAGGTGCAGTGGAAACACTTTGGCCCAGATGAGGCTACATGGGAAATGGAGGATGCCACGAGACATGCATATCCAATTTTGTTTACTCCTCTACATACATGTCATGTTAACAAATAGAACATCAAGGATGATGTTCCTTTAAGGGGGATGGAATTGTAACACCCTATTTCCCCCAATCTATCAATATAACTATATTGGCCAAGGAACTATGGCAAACCTAAAAGTGCGAATGTTTGATTTTGTGGACCTTTGTATAAAAGGTCGATGAATTTAAATTTTGTTATTTTAATAGAAAATGGTTACGTGTTACATGACTGCTAAAAGAGGGAATGTGCTAAGAGAAAACCACAAATGCTATGAAATGTGGTGGAGGGGACCCAGAATGGTTGCATTAACCTCCACCGAACCAGTACCATGCTGTAATTAATTGTTCAGATCAAAACAACCCTCTGACCCATAAATGAATTGCAGTCAGATTGGTAGGTAGGAAGACCTCCTCAAGAGTTAATAAGGGGATGGGGTAGACCACCCATTCGTAAGGTTTCCAGACCTGACCACAAACTCATAATTTAGGCCACACACAATCTTGCCGAGGAAGGCAAGAAAGGAAGTGTGTTGGGTAGAGGAAGACCTGCAGAAAAATACAGAGACGAGAGAGGAAAATCTTGGGTCTGAGGAAGGACTGAAAGAGGAACAGTGAGTTCTGATCACAAAAAATAGAGATTGAGTTGGAAGTAAGAGATTGAATCTCAAGGTATCGTGGCTCAAGCTCGGGGGTGGCCAATGATAAATCCATTGGGAGTGACTAAGTCTATGGTTGGGTGGAAACGAGCACCCCTTTCAGTAGTCGCATCACGCTCTATGGTTCTGATAAGTGTTTTCTTGCCTTATTCTTTGAATTGTAAATAATGGATGCATGTGAGTATTTACATGTCTATAGAGGATTCTTTCTCTGTAATAAATGATTAAGTTATGAGTATGTGTTCGTTCCCTTGAGAACCTATATTTCAGCTTGATTTTCCATATGCCCCAGTTTAATCACTCGAAGGCGCTTTCACCAGGAATTTACATCACCATTCTGGAGTCAGAGCAAGCCTTTGGGCATATTTATTGATTTGGTAACCTTACAAGTTACTTTTCCTTGACTCAGAATTTAAAGCTCTGCGAGTTGGGATAGTGTTTCCTTCAAACCAGTAGTCTAAGAGACTCTGAACTTGCACCTATTCCATTAACAAAAAACCCGACTAAGAGCGGGGATCATAGCCCAAGAGTTATATGAAGATCCACATGACCTGTGTTGAAATTACTAAGACAACTCATGGGGGGGGGGGTGAATCAATTGTTATTGTGCTTAAACAATTTTAAGTCTATTAATACATTCTTAATTTTTCTTCAAGTGCTCATCAACATTATACAACATATGGACAATAAAATAATTAGCATCAGTCACACATAAGATGTACACAGAGACAGATTTTTCACGAGGAAACCCATAAAGGGAGAAAACCTCTTCTTCTTCGAAATGATAGGCAATCTTTTAAGTTTTGTACATCATCTATAATTGAGCACCAACTCAATGTGAGGCTACTAGCTCTGTTTTACAAGCTCCAACTTGTTTGAGAGCACCAACTATCTGGTTTCTCTAGCACCCACTAGAAGGAAGCACCAACTCCCTTACTATTCCAGCACCAACTGGATGGAAGCACCAACTTCCAGTTACACAGGCTCCAACCTGTATAACAGAGAACAACAATTCTCCCTTGCACCACCTTGCCACCCTAGTTTCTCTGGCTGCAACCAGAAGGAAGCTGCAACTCCCTGTGTTCAAGCACCCACTTGAACCTCTGAGGACGACAGTCCTCCCTAGCACCTCCCAACCACCCTGGAATATTAACTAAATGATTAAACAACCAACTACACAGATAAATCGATTCTTACCACTTCTTCTCTGTTCTGTAAATCTCATCTTCTTCTAACTGTTCTGCAATTCTTCTCTTCCTTTGTCTGTTCTGCAATTCTGCTCTACTTCAACTTGTTCTTCCATTCTTCTCTGCTTCAACTTGTTCTGCCATTCTGCTATGCTTCAATTCTATTCCTCATATGTTACTCTTCTCTGGGTTTTATCTCACCCTGCGCATATTGTTGGTCTCACACTGCGCATACTGTAATTTTCCCTTTCTTACAGTTTAATTCATTTTTCGTCCGGAACAACCAACCTCGCACAGTCTCTATGTTCCTCTTTTATACCCCACACAATGGCAGTTGCACTTTGAATCTTCTTAGGCAAAGAAAACGTCTCAGCGAATGAAATGCCAACCGATCAAGAATCATGAATCAATTTTGCTAACTGATTCGTAACTGTTCAATTAACTGTGAGATGGAGCAGTGGCCCTCCGATCATATTCAAGTTCACCTGCACTGTTGGATTAAATGATGAGTCTCGTGCTTATTTTGCCATTTCGCAATTCGACATTTCGGCATTTCGTGTGGTGAAGCTTAGCACCTCTAGCTTCTTCCTCCATCTTCCATTGATGTGCCCAATGGCTGTGACCACGCACTTATCCATAAAGAGCTTTCGCGATTTTGCATATCGTGAATCTGGAGATGCCGCATCTTGACTCTCCAAGTTGCGATCCCCGAAACCTTGAAATGGAGCTTATCTGAACTGAATCCTTCCCTTCTTGTGACCACCGGCGGTGACCATAGGCTATGTCAAAAAGGTGCTTCATATTTCGCAAGTTTATAAACTTCATCGAGTCTGATCGATGGTTGAAATCTCCATAGATCCGACGGTCCAGATCTTATCACGATCTCACATCTCGCGAGTTTACACACCATGCTCTGTTGACTCCAAGTCAATGAAAGGCGAAGCTCTGAGATGGAGCTCAGATCGACGGTCCAGATCTTATCGTGAATTCGCATCTCGCGATTCCTGTGATGAAGGTTCTTGTCACTCCAAGTCGTGATAGGCAAATCTCCAAGATGGAGCTCAGATCAACGGTCCATGTTCTTGGTGAATTGACGGTACAGATCTTATCGTGATTCGCATCTCATGATTCCTATGATGGAGGTTCTTGTCACTCCAAGTCGCGATAGGCGAAGCTTCGAGATGGAGCTCAGATCGACGATTCACGTTCTTGGTGAATTGACTGTCAATATATTTTCGTGAATTCGCATATCGGGAGTTTCCACACCCTGCTCCATTGACTCCAAGTCAGCGACTTGTCCTATGATTCGACGGTCCAGATCTGATCTTGATTCAATAGCTTAGATCATATCGCTATTTCTCATTTCGCGATTTCAACATTCCTATGGTTTTCCTCTCCAAGTCGCGATTCACAAAACCCCGAAATGGAGTCGGATCAACGGTCCAGATCACACCTTGATCTGACGACTGCGATTAAATCGCGATTTCGCATATTGCGATTTTGGCATTCCTGTGGTATTGTTTCTTGCCTCTCCAAGTCGCGATTCGCGAAACCCCGAAATGGCGTGGGATCAACAGTCCCGATCAACACTTGATCTGACGGTCATCGGGAATTGTAAATGGGATCCAATGATCAGAAATGTTGCTTCTCCTCCCGAGCTTACTTTGTTCCTCTTACTCTGATCTTGCCATCGATGATCTACCAACAATCCTTTGCACTATCTCTTCTGAGCTTATTCGAATCTTCTCTGCAACGTCTTCTCATAATGCCCATCTATTACATACTTTATGTACTCATGCCATCTTTGTTGTTGTACTTTCCATCAATGATAAGCATACAAGCATGCACTGTCTGTTAAATATTTGCCAACATTCTCCCCCTTTGGCATTGATGGCAACCACTGTAACTTTTCTATAGCATCCTTGAAATCACATCCACTCTGATCTTGAAATCGTCACACTTTCTCCCCCTTTGACATCAATGTCAAAGAAATAACATGCTCCCCCTGAGCTGTTGCAGTACATACCCCCCTGTCAACTATGAGCATCTTGGAAATACACCAGATATTCAATAAATACTCCCCCTGACCAGGTGAACAAATTAGAAAAAATAAATTATAACACCCAACTTTTGACGAAGATATCCAAAAGGGGTTGCTGCTAATGGTTTTGTAAATATATCTGCAATCTATTCTGTAGAAGGTATATAATTCAGTTGAACAATTCTGTTTGTAACTTGTTCTCTGAGAAAATGGTACTTTATTGGAATATGCTTAGTCTTGGAATGAAGAACAATATTCTTGGAGACACTAATGGCACTGGTGTTATCACAGTGAATTGGAATGGGTTCAGTGTAACTCACCTTCAAATCTGCAAGAGTTTGAATCATCCACAAAATTTGTGTGCAGCAAGTAGCAACAACAATGTATTCTGCCTCTGTAGTTGACAATGAAATGGATCCTTGTTTTTTGCTAATCCATGCTACTAACGAGTCACCTAGGAAGAATGCTCCTCCACTGGTGCTTTTTCTCTCATCAACACAGTTTGCCCAATCTGCATCTGAATAAGCAGTTAACTGGAAATTCTGATTTCTGGGATACCATAGACCATAAGTCATTGTTCCCTTCAAGTATTTGAATATCCTTTTGACAACTACCAAATGACTTTGTTTAGGAGCAAACTGATAACGACCTACCATTCCAACAGCTTGCATTATATCAGGACGAGATGTTGTGATGTACAAAAGACTGCCTATCATAGAGCAATATGTCCTTTGATCAACATCTGGTGAAACATCATTTTTACTGAGCTTGCAACCAACCACCATAGGTGTGCTAACTGGAGAGGAATCTTCCATCTGAAATTTCTTCAACATCTCTTTCAAATATTTTTCTTGAGAAATAAATATTCCTGCAGAACTTTGTTTTACTTGTAAGCCAAGAAAATATGACAGTTCTCCTATCATGGACATTTCAAATTTTGTTTGCATAGAGTTAGCAAACCACTGGACAGATGATTCATTATTACATCTAAAAATAATATCATCTACATAAACCAAAACAACTAGTAAATCATCACCTTCAGACTTAATGTAAAGGTTACTGTCAACAATACCTTTCTTGAACCCTTTTTCTTGTAAAAATTTGTCCAGTCTATAATACCAAGCTTGTGGTGCTTGTTTTGGTCCATACAAGGCCTTCTTCAACTTACAAACATAATTAGGATTATCTGTCAATGAGAATCCTTCAGGTTGCTCCATATATACTTCTTCCTCTAGATCTCCATTAAGAAATGTCGACTTAACATCCATCTAATAAAATTTAAAGTTCTTATGAAATGAATAAGCAAGAAACATTCTGATGGCTTCCAATCTTGCCACTGGTGCAAAAGTTTCATCAAAGTCCTGACCTTCAACTTGTGCATATCCTTTACAGACCAATCTGGATTTATTTCTAACAACTTGTCCCTTTTCATTCATTTTATTCTTGAACACCCATTTGGAACCTATTATATTTTTATCTTCAGGTCTAGGGACAAGCTCCCAAGTATTGTTCTTCTCAATCTGATCTAGTTCTTCATTCATAGCTCTAATCCAATCATCATGCTTGCTGACTTCATCAAAATTTTTAGGTTCAATCATGGATAAAAAAGCAACATGAGATTATTCTGAGTCTTTAATCAATTTCCTTCTTGTCTGAACTCCTTTATTTATATCTCCAATTATCTGATTTCCAGGATGATTCTTTTTAACAATTCTGAGAGGTGATTTTGCTTCTTTCTGCTGATTTGTGTCAGTCTGAGTATTTGTATCTTCATCTGATTCATATTCTTCCTTTTCTGATCCTTGGACCTGTTCATCTTCATCTTCAACTATATCTTCTGTTCTTGGTTCAACATTGCCTTCATTCTTGACCGGGATTTCTTCATCAACTTTTATGTCTATACAATCAACTAGTTTATGCAGTCTCTTATTGTAGCATCTGTACCCTTTACTATTTGTAGCATAACCCAAGAAGATACCTTCATCAGCCCTGTCATCATATTTGCCAATATTTTCATCATTGTTCTTGATATAACATTTACTCCCGAAGACTTTAAAATGCTTGATTGAAGCAGGTCTTCCAAACCATAATTCATAAGGAGTCTTGTCATTGTGTGGCCTGAGATGAGCTTTGTTAAGGATATGAATAGTTGTATGAATTGCTTCCACCCAATAAGTCTAAGGTATGTTCCTTTCATTCATCGTTGATCTTGCCATTTGTTGTACTGAACTATTCTTCCTCTCAACAACTCCATTTTGCTGTGGAGTCCTTGGAATTGTGTACTCTCTTTTGATCCCATGTTTATCACAAAACTCTTTGAAGTTCCATGAACTAAACTCTCCTCCTCTATCAGACCTTACTGCCTTTAATATTTTTCCTATTTGATTCTCAGTCAGAGCCTTAAACACTTTGAATTTTTCAAATGCTTCAGATTTTTCCTTTAAAAAGGCAACCCATGTTAGTCTAGAATAATCATCAATAATCAACATAAAATAGTTTTCTTTTCCTGTACCTTATTTTCTTGATGGTCCACATAAATCCATATGTACTAACTGGAGAGGTTTTTCTGTTGAGGGAAAGTTTTTAGATTTGAACTGAGTGCAAGTAAGCTTTCCTATCTGGTAGGGTTTACACACAGAGTCATATGGATTTGATATCTTCGGAAGATCCTTTACTGCCCCATTGTTTCTGAGCTTGATTATATGATCAAAATTTAGGTGTCCAAGTCTCCTATGCCACAACCAACTTTCATCATACTTGCTTAAGTGACATTCTTCTTTTTCTTCTTTTAACACATAGACATTATTTTTTGTTCTTATCCCTT